>WWET01002463.1:135167-145288 GCA_011038615.1 Limnodynastes dumerilii
ACTTCACTGAAAGGGTGATAGATAAATGGAATATTCTCCCGTCTGAGGTGGTTGAGGCCAATACAGTAGAACAATTTAAACATGCTTGGGATAAATATAAGGGTATCCTAAATTGTAACCCCAATTGAGGGTAAATAGGGTCAGTATAGTTTTCAATAAACAAATGGGCAGACTAGATGGGCCATGTGGCTCTTATCTGCCGTCACTTTCTATGTTTCTATGTTTAAATTGCGCATTACGCTTACGGCCGCCGTACTAGATCAGGCCCCTAGTGTCATAATTACACTAATCTGTAGTAATCACACAGAAATAATATGAAATAATATGAAAATAAATGTTGATAGTACAAACGCCAGATAAATACCAATGAACAATTAAGTTAAATCAGTATTATTGCCTCCTATATATGCTGAATTTAGAGGTGGCAAATTCTATCATAAGGTCTCAGTGACTATTAAAAGTCTCAATGTCTGTCTGGTGAAGATAACCTGTGAAGATGAAGGTATAATATGTCACTGATTAGTGATAATGGGCCTGATCCAGACCTACGCATGAGAGCGGAGCGTATTATCGCTCCAGCGTCAAAACTTTCACTCCCACGACACTCCCCTTACCTTCCTTTCCGAACCCTACCCTAACTTTTTTATGTGTTCGTACATATTTTCGTAGCGACGCGCTGTTCGTAGTGGCCTAAGCACGTCCATACTGTACAATTTAAATGGCTGCCCCGCCTACATTCCTTAACTCCAGCGTCCGTACTAACTTCGTACTATAAACACGCCCCGTCGTTGGAAAATACGCAAACAATATGGACACCCAAATCACCGCTACGAAAAGGTCTTTGGTACGACCGGAAGTTGTCCCTATGCACATGCGCAGTGCGTTTTTTATGGCAATTTTACGCTTACGATCAGCGTTAGATCGCCTGCGAGCCTAGGTCTGGATCAGGGACAATGTCTTACAAATTATGGCCCGGATTCAGACCACCGGACGTATTGCTCTTAATTTTCATCATTATATATTTCTGAAAATTTGCTGTTATGTTTTAATGTTTTTTTTATGTATTTTATTAAGTGTGTTTTTTCGAATAAAATTTACAAATCTCCGTACAAATTCTCTGTATTGAACCTTGATGTATTTGTATGTAGCAATAATATCACCTCTTTTCTAAAGTAAACATACCTCTACTGGCCAGCCTTTCCTCATAACTCAATGACTCCATACCCTTTATTAATTTTGTTACCCTTCTCTGAACCATTTCTAGTTCCAAAATGTCTTTTTTTATGGACTCCGTATTTGAGATGAGGCCTTACCAACGATCTGTATAGTGGCAAAATAACACTGTATTCCCCTCTTTATGCATGCTAATACTTTATTGACCCTTACAGCTGCTGCTTGACATTGAGTCTATTGTCCATGATCACTCCCAAATCCTACTCCATTAAAGATTCCCCTAATTTACCCCATTTAATTTATAGATTGCATGCTTTTTTTGATCCCTAAATGCATAATTCTACATTTATCTATGTAAACCTCATCTTCCATTTGGCCGCTCAATCATCTATTGCATTCAAGTCCTTCTGTAGAGAAGCTACATCTTGCTCTGATTCTATTACCTCACATAGTTTAGTGTCATTTGCAATAGTAACATAGGGCCAGATCCAGAGCGACGACTGCTAGCATATTTACGCTAACCAGAGTCGTAAAAACGCTGTTTTGCATGTTCTGCGCGTGCGCATGGCAGATGTTACGACCCAATGATCAACAGCGTTACTACGGACGAAGGGGCCAGACATACGACACCCGTAATTACGCTTTATAGGCGCAGGTGAGGCATTTAAATCGTACAGTATGGGTGTGCTTAGGTGCGTAAGTACATACAGCCATTACGGCATACCGCAGTTACGCTTGGAAAAGTTAAGGTAGGGTTTGGAAAGTGTAAAATGTTTTTTGAGGGTCACTTTAAGTTCCCTATTTACCTCTGACTGGATTATTGAAATAAAAAAAATAAAATGCAATTTGTTAATTTATTGATCATTAGTTAAAAGTTTTAGTTATATTAAGAATAGACTCTACATAGTAGGTCGTAAAACAATAAAAAGAAAGATTATTGGTGATATTAGAAAAACAATATGTCAAAATGACGAGGTAATCTGGAAGCCTAATTAGCTTTGATGTCTACCACGGCACCTTCAAGTAGTATAAGATAAAAATAAAAAACATCATCATACACAGTTATAGGATTTCCAGTCTATATTGTTCCTTATACTTCCCATTCAAAATTACTGGTGAATGTTTATTACATTTAAATTTATTCATTCTATAATTTCAATGAAATGGGCCGGGTCCAGAATTAAGGACAAGCATGCTAGCCCCTGCATTGTAGACTAGTGTACGCAATTACCGATCCTCTATTCCGTAAGTTCAAGCGGAGTGCACACCCCCTGCACTCCTTTCACATGTACAGCCCTTCCACAAGCAGAATCCTACCTTAAGTGTCCGCATGGAAAAGGGCCATGTACGGAATGCTTGGGAAACCCTTACTATACGATGATCCAGTGCCATGTCTCTATGAGGACAGTGTTTGAAGAAAGGCCTAGTCGGATACATAAGATTCTTTTGGGACAAGAGAAAATGTATTCTCATGGCTGTTTAAACAACAAATAATGAAAAAATTATTCTTGAAAACCTTTTTTTTCATAGACTTACTACACATAAAAATATGCTATAGCAGTCTAAATCACAATGAATACTTCTAAAAATTACAAATTACTAGCACTTGTTTGATTGGCTACCAGTAACCATATATGCAATATAAACATACCAGATCACAAGCCTCATACAGAATTATTGCATGTGGTTAAATTGTCCTGTTTGCTTATAAAAATAGGCAGTGCAGGCATTCTAGAGGGCCACACGCTGGGACCTGTCCACTCACTTCTTGTAAACACGGTCATGTGTCTCTGCAGTGTCCTGCTGCTCAAATGGAAGAAGAGGGGTTTAACTTTGTGTTTTCAGGAGGAGGGGAGTTAATTAAGTATTGCGTAAGGTATGTTACTTAAGTATTAAGTATGGTGTTAATTAAATATGAAATAGAGGTTGGATAAAAGTAATTCAGTATTTCAGTATTAGATGTGTATGTGTCATTTTGGGTAAACTGGGGAGAGAAGGGTTCATATAGGACCTGATTCAGAGTTGAATGCAAGCATTGTAGGTCCTATTCAAAGTTGTTGGTGTTGTGTGGGCAGAGGCTGTGACTTGTACAGCTTCTGACGAGTTACCTATGCATTTAAATGAGTTGTTAATGCTTGCATTTGCAGCATTTAAAAACTTATTTAAATGCTTTTTTTATTCAGGTACATTAATGCTAGGGCATATTAGTGGTGTTCAGCTGCTATGCTGGCAAATAATTAAAAAAATTATGCAAAGATTTTGTTCTAAACTTTTTTAAAATTTTTTACATACATTGGTCATTTTCTCATTGAATGACCTGCGCCAATTACTTACACCACCCCCTGACACGGTGCACACTTTTCACAGATGCGCAGGCACCATCTCTGCTACTGCGCAATTTAAATGAGAAAAACCCTCCTTTTCTCATTTAATTATCATGGAAGACCTTGTTCCACTAGCTCAGTGTTGGATGCGACACAGGTGGATGGGCAGCTGCACCCGTCTTTCTATGAGTGCTCTCATTTTGGACATGTATAGTGCAAATTCATGCTTTACTTCTGCATGAAAAACATAGTGTGAACAGGGGGGTGTTGGTTTCTTAATTCTGTATGTATTTGGGGTCATGGGTTTAATTTAGGTACTGGGGTAAGAGGTGACAAGGAAAATTAAGTTATGCTGCTTTCACATCACGGCCCCGTCAATATTCCTGGTCCGTGAACACAGGGTATTGTTGTGTCAACAGATCATTCCAGGGTTACACTGCAGGGTTGACCTGGGAAATTCCGGGACCCCGGTCTGCACTGGCAGTAGTGTGAGACATCACACTGTGTAATTCGTTTACTACTGCTCTGGCAACACTTGTTGCCAGGGTAAGAGTAAACAAATTACACCAATCAAGTGCTTTCTGTGCGACCCAGGTTGAAAAACCCGGATCACAACTTTCATACTGTAGGCTAACCGGGCTGGACCCGGAAATAACCTTGCTTCCTGTCTCCAATTCCTGGGTGATTAGACCCAGGTGGAGGCAGTGGGACCCTTTCACACTATGCCTCGACCTGGGTCATCAGACTTGCCCCGGCTATGGTCTGGGTTTTTGGTGTAATGTGAAAGTTACCCTATGCCATTGGTGGGGGACAGTCGGGACTACTATCCTGGACCCGGAGCTGATGGGGCCCACCAGCTGTTAACGCAGGCTTCACCCATGTGATGTCCCCGATGATGTCACATTGGCAGCGGGGCTCCACAAATGTGTCCCGAGCCCTACAACTGTCTACAACAGCCCTATGAAAGGGATATTAGAGTAAATTGTGAATTGGAGCAGTACTCTCCCAGCTCTCAGTCACAGGCTCCTCCACAGCTCTCTCTGTCAGATGAACTGTGCATACAACATGATAATATATGTGAAAAAGTTCTGTCACACAAAAGGCAAATCCTTTTTTTTTAATGAAAAAATAAAGCAGCTTTAGTGTAAAATTTATTATGTCAAATTTGCATGAGAGAGTAAAGCAAACCAACTAAGGTTCAGTGTAAAAGACGATTATATTATTGAAAATCTGCCTGTAATAGCTCAATTAAGCAAAGATGTAACAAAAATATACTTTACTAAACCAAATATCCAGTGAATAATGTACCAAAGCAAATGCCTATTATTGCAAGTCAACTATTTTGTCTCACCAACTCATTTTGCAAACAACATTAATTGCTATTTATAGGCTGCAGCAGATGGAATGAGAGTCAGGCAGGCTCAATGGAAAGTTTGTATCAGCACAGAAGGAATGGGGAGACTGTCATTCTGTGATTATTTCTTATAATAGATATCCTCGTTTTACAACACTTGGAATGTCAGTAGACTGCATAGAAATATTGCACTATATTGCACATGTATTTTACAAAGTAAGATGTGTAGGTTAAGAACAACCACACTCAGGGCCGGCCCTAGCTATAGGCGGTATAGGCGAGTCGCCTATAGCGGCATCTTGTCGGGGGGGGCACCCCAGGGCAGAAAAGGAAACGCAACATATGTGTAGCAGCTCTTTCCCCTTGTAAAGTGCGGATCTTCAGCCAGCTGATTGCACATTGTCCATTGGCACAATTGTACCTCCACTGTGACCCTCTAATAGCAGAGTCAATTTTCTGCTAGAGGGCACCAACCAAATCTTGCCTAGGGCATCAAATTGGCTAGGGCCAGCCCTGACCATACTGAACATACTGAACATTGTAACTGTTATGTATTCAGGGACGGATTAGCCATAGGACCTCTGGAGGCCACTCAGTAGCTCTTTTATTTGAAGAAGACTAGGATGTTGACTGTCATAATTGGTGGTTGTTAAAATGATGTCTGTATAGAATCATTAGAATGTTGTATGTATTGGGTGGTGGTCACTAGGATGCTGTATGTTTCAGTGTTTCAGATGGTGGATGCTAGGATACTGTATGTATTGTGTGGTGGTAACTAGGATGCTGCATGTTTTAGGTGTTGGTCACTTGGGTGGGTGGCAGTGACTACCTGCATTGCATAGAGGTCACTATAAATCAGATCAGATTGTGAAGTATTAGTTAGCAAATGTTGTCTTTGCTTGAAACTCTTTTGTATAACACACCTAACTGACAATACATAACCCTGCCCCCATATCATGTATTTTGCACTGCTTTTAATATATTTTTATTCTGTACTAATCCGGGTTCCATATTTTTTGACTCTGCCAATAGTGATCTTACTCACATGTGGCCTCTTGCTAATTTTTTTTCCACGGTCACTTTTAGTTCCCAATTGGCCCCTGTATGTATTCATTCAAAATTTAACAATGCTTTAATGTAATTGGAACATTTGAGGCTCCAGGACAAGCCAGGCTGCAGAACAGACACTAAGCAGCCGCTGAGTCGAAGCAACCTGCGTGGCACGGGGGAATAGCTGCTTGGTCACACATGCACAGATTGGTCAGTGTTCTGCGTATGTACTGCACATGCACCAGAGTTCTGTCAGGGCCCTTGTAAACTACAATACTTTTTTATATGATACAGAATATAAATATGGAAAATGAAACCTAGGCAGAATGAAACCACAGAATAAGAGAAGCTGTATAGATATGCACATCAGTGACTACCAATCCGGGACTAACAGTTCTTCAGTAATATTCACTGACAACAGACACTAATAGGTAGTGTTCTATATCCATTCATCCTATTAATGGCCCTGATTCACAATTTTAATATATTTTTATTCTGTACTAATCCGGGTTCCATATTTTTTGACTCTGCCAATAGTGATCTTACTCACATGTGGCCTCTTGCTAATTTTTTTTCCACGGTCACTTTTAGTTCCCAATTGGCCCCTGTGGGTGGGCACTTGCATGCAAATCGTACAGTAAGGACTTGGTTAAGCCCATATGTACGATTCAATATCCTCCACAGTAGTGTTTCCATACTGAATACTTAGGGTAGAGTTCCTGCATGTGTCTTCCCTATACACATGTAGAAGAGTATAAAATCCATATGATAGCCTCTGCAGTGGAGGCTACTGTATGGAAAACATTCCTAGTTTACATACATGTACGGGGAATGTACTGTTTTATGGACTGTAAACGGGCACATTATGGTTGCGGCAGCATGACATTAACCCATGGCATGCTGCTGCTTATGGTACGATAAGGCGCAGAATGCCCTCAAAACAAGAGCATGCTGTGTCTATATTCAACAGCATGCTATGGGTTAATGGCATATTCCAGCAGCCATTTTTAGTATAGAAAATGTTATTACATTTTTTTAAAAATACGTTTAAAAAAAAAAAATGGCCAGGATGTATGGCGATTTTTGAAAGGGAAAAATTGCCGCTGTTATATGATTAATAGCACCAATTTAAATCTTTAAAAATCACCATACATAGTGAGAGTTTAATAATCACCAAGTAAATACCCACTTAGTAAATACGGCGATTTTTAAGAAAAAATTGCCGGAGTTTGACAGCGATGAAAAATCTACTTTAGTAAATCTGGCCCTGCATGTTTTTACATTCATTTTAAATGTTCTTCTAAGATAGTACAAATCTGCCATCTAGTGGTTATTATTTTACATTTTCTAGGGTACAAGCTTGCTTAAATATGAATTGTTTAAGAAGAAAAATCATCATGGTAATGCTTATTAAGGTTTAGGTGATGTTATATTATGCTGGGGTGGAGGCCATTTGGGAATTCATTTTAATGGAGAAAAGATCTTGATTTATAATTTGTCCCCACATCAGGAACAGTAGGCAGATATGTCCCAATTTACATGGCTCTGCTTAGAAATGGATGGTTGTGTTCATGTACATTTAGTTCTGCCTGTGTGTTCCAATGTTCCAAGTGGGTAGGAAGGGGTTAAAGAGCATTTATTTACGAATATTTAACTTTTTTTTTGTTTTACTACTGTTTTTAGTGCTTGCGATGAGGAAGCTGATCCAGAGATACACTTACACCTGCAAAATAGGTGCAAATTTAGACCTGAGCCAAACCATAGTGCAATGTGAGGGAGGCAAATTTTAAATGAGAACAGAATTAGAATTGAGAGGTGAAGTTTCCTAGCTCAGCTCTAATATACGGAGTAAATATAAAGGTATGAAATATGTGAGTTCTATGTGCAAAAGGAAAGTATTGCAACAAAAGAGTTTAAATTCATTAGCACCCCTTACATTACGTAATGGTTTTGCCCTAACTCTTAGGGCTGGATTAACTAAGCTGCAATTTGTATATATCACCATTTATACTAAAGCTAAAACGTCATTAAATTGGCACTAATGTGTCTATACAAAAATCGCTGTGCACAAAATCACCATGGTGATTTTGAAAATGAAAAATATATAAATCGGCGGATTTAATAAGCATCGCTTAGTAAAACAGTGGCAAAATCGTCTTTAAAAAAAGCCATTCAAATGCGCCTTCTGTAAGTTTGGCTTTGATGTAAATTGACACTTCACAAAAAAAACACATTTGAAAAAAGATAAAAATATTAAAAGAGTTAAAATGTGTTTTTAGACTATAAAAACCTTTGCATGCTGCCACATATAGTACTAGAAGTCACATCATGCCTATGTATTGCAGGGCATGTTGTGCCTTTTAGTACCATAAGAGGCAGCATGCCAAGTATAAATGGCATGCCGCCGCATACATATTGTCGCCGCATATAATAATAAACATAATTTGCTCCATTCTGTAATAATGTATAGTGTGCCCTGTTCTTTAATAAAGTATAGTGTGCCCTGTTATTACAATAAAATATAATGTGCCCCGATATTAGCAATAATTATAGTGTGCCCCGTTATTACAATAATGCCTAATGTGCCCAATATTAGCAATAGGTTTAGTTTGCCTGGTATTACAATAAAGTATTATGTGCCCCTTTAATAGAATAAAGTATAGTGTACCCCTATAGTCATAAAAAAAAATAATAATTCAGAATTGATGGTCAAAATATTATAAATAATAAGAAAAAAAGGTATTACTTACAGTTCTGCAGTATTCAGTCTTAAATGCAGAGATTGCTCCGGCACAGTTTCTTCTGGAGGCTGCATCCCTGAAGACGGCTTTGCTTAGCTGTTTATTATTGTATGCGGGCACATTATGTATGTGGCGACATGCCATTAACACTTGGCATGCTGCCGCTTATGGAGCCAATAGGCACAGCTTTCCATGCAATACATGGGCATTCTGTGCCTTCTAGTAATATATGTGGCAGCATAAGGGTTAATACCATGCAGCGGTATGTTTTTTTAAGTCTAAAAACACATTTTCAACATTTTTAATATTGTATTATTTTATTACTAAGGGGCACTTTTTGTGGTGATTTTTGAAGATAATTTAATTTATTGTTCAAAAATCGCCACAAATCGCTGTCGATTATAAATCACTGCCAGACTCGCCCCTTATTAAATCTACCCCTTAGACTCTGTGGGGCTAATTCAGAGTTTGGATGTAGGGGCAAGGGCAAAACAGGTGCAAGTGTATAGCTCGGCTAAACCATTTTGCAAAGTAAGAGGTGCTAATTAATTTTAAATCTCATGCATGCAGGTAAAATACTTTACTTTTGCATATAGAACTCAAACACTGCATAGCTTTATATTTAATCTATAAATTAGAGCAAAGAAACTTCACCTCTCAATTCTAATTCCGGTTTCACAATTTAAAATTGCCTCCCCTTGCAGTTCAATATGGTATTGCTCATATCTACACTTGCACCTAAAACGGTATTGTCTAAATGTTATTTCTTCCCTCCGAGAAATCTCGGAGGGAAGAAATAGATTCAGGTATGGGGGTGTGGCTTAATGGTGCAATTTATGCAAATCGTTCCTTTAAGCCTTGCCCCCCATCAGTCACTACAGTAATCACTACTGTGTTCCAGGAGGTGGGGGGACTTGATGACATCTCCAAGTTCTGAACATCTTAGTAACTTTAGGGATTACTATATAAAGAGCTAGGGGGTCAGGACTTACAGGAGAACTGCCCAATTTTCGGGGAAACTCCCAGATATCCCGGAAGAGTTGGCAAAAAAGGTGTAAGTGCGGCCCCTGTATCAGCCTGGTGGTGTTTACAGTGGCATACCATACTGCTACTTCTACTTATACAATATAAATAAAAAATAAAAAATGATACATTTTCAGTCACTTGTATTGTATTATAATCTATGTTCCATAGATTCTCTTTTATGTATACATACCAACACTTCTAAATTTAACTTCAACCACTGACTTGTAAATCACACTAAAATAATCATCCACCCATCCCAAATTATTTTGAATCCACTGAGGAGTTGGAAGGGGAGGTCTGCTGTAGACTGTGGGGCTGATGGAGCTGCACTTTCACCTTTTTTTAGGTGCAAGTGCAGACCTGAGCAATACCATGTTGAATTGCAAGGGGAGGCAGTTTTAATTCATTTTAAATTGTGAAAGCAGAATTAGAATTCAGAGTTGAAATTTCTTA
>WWET01002463.1:145899-157296 GCA_011038615.1 Limnodynastes dumerilii
GATAAATAATAAGGGGCAGACATATGGAGGCTGGATAAATAATAAAGGGACAGACATATGGAGGCTGGATAAATAATAAAGGGGCAGGCATATGGAGGCTGGATAAATAATAAAGGGGCAGGCATATGGAGGCTGGATAAATAATAAAGGGGCAGGCATATGGAGGCTGGATAAATAATAAAGGGGCAGGCATATGGAGGCTGGATAAATAATAAAGGGGCAGGCATATGGAGGCTGGATAAATAATAAAGGGGCAGGCATATGGAGGCTGGATAAATAATAAAGGGGCAGGCATATGGAGGCTGGATAAATAATAAAGGGGCAGGCATATGGAGGCTGGATAAATAATAAAGAGGTATACATGGGGACTGGACATTACAAGGGGCAGACATGGAGTCAGGACAAATAATATAGAGGCAGATATGGAAGCTGGACATAATAATAAGGAGAAGACATGGAGATTGGACAAATAAAGGGGCAGATATGGAGGCTGGATATATGAATCCTGAATCAGTAAACACGCTGGTCTGGGCGGTGTAAGAGACCCCCCCTTTCCTAGACACGCCCACTGGGTGGTACAAGACAAACACCCTTTACCAGGCCGCAAAATGTTGTCCCTCTTTCGAATTCTCAAATGTTGGGAGGTATGCAAACAGAATTTATCAAACTAATTAATTGCAACACCCCTTATTCTGCTTGGGTGTGTGTACAGATTTGTGAGTCCTGTAAAGTTTTTAACTCATATCACTTGTTGCACATTGTCCCCACATTTGTCTGAATACTGTAGGATCTTCGTGCAGTAATGTTCTGAAATTGAGAAACACCAGAGAGAGTCTAACCCTCCACACTCCTACTTAGGACCTCAGGCAAACAAATTATGTAGGCTTGTTATTATAAGCCACACCTCACATTTATTAGTGAGCCACAGCCTCATAAAGATATTTTTAAGTTTTATATATAACCAAACTACATATGTAAATTAAACAATAGTTAAAGGTAACTTTAAATGTAATGAACACTATAAATACACAGCAATTTAGATCAGCCTTTCTCAACTTTTTTGCTGTGGGGGAACCCTTAAAAAAAGTAAGTTTCTGGGGAAACCCTGTATAATTATTGTAAAACATATAATTATGTAAAACATATTCAAATATTGTTGCAAAAGGTATACTATAAAACAACGAGATATTACAATAATAGAGTTATATAGAAGGCACCTCCACATATGCTCCTCGCAGTACCTTCTCACCTTGAAATGCTGCCACTAATGTGCGAAGGAGTAGACGCAAACACTGACAGCTGAACTCGCTCTTGAAGCCTGGGCTACTATTTGGGAACTCGGGGAACCCTTGGCAACCTCTCAGGGAACCCTAGGGTTCTACGGAACCCTGGTTGAGAATTGCTGATTTAGACTGATTTAGATACACACATCTGTACTATCGAATTACCAGGAATATCTATCCCTTAATTATCTTTCCCAACAATTCACTTCTTTTACTAGTTCACAGTCCACTTAGATCTTGCCTGTTTCATATGGATATGCATCATCTAAGTGGTCTAAAGAACCTACTATTACCAATGCTAGGAAACTGTTATAGTCAAGCGAATAGGCCACTTTAATCTAGTTACTTTGTTACTTTCCGGACATTAAGCCACAATATATTCAAGTGGGCTAATGGACTAGGACTTATAGGCCACTTGTATCTAACTTTTTTTAGGCTAGATCAAAGTGGGCAAAAGGATCTGTTGTTTTCAAGACCAAAAGCCACAATATTTATTTAGGGCTATCAGATTACATAGTGCTTTACAGAGAATATTTAAATTCAGTCCTTGCCCCATTGGAGATACATACTAAGGTCCCTAACACATACAAACATTTATTCAGCAGCCAATTAACCTCTCAGCATGTTTTTGGAGTGTGGGAGGAAACCGGAGCACCAGGAGGAAACCCACACTGACACAGGGAAAACATACAAACTCCACACAGATGAGGCCTTATCCAGGAATCAAACTCATGACCTTAGCGCTGTGAGACACAAGTACTACTCACTGAGCCACCATGCTGCCCCTTACTAGAGGGACTGATCTGATGAAATGACTGATTTCTCTGTCTCCGTATGCCGAGTATCAGCTCATCTTTATCAGGGTACAGAGTAAGATTCTATTCCATCCTCATTCATGTCACACAGCAGTCTTCCTGGGTGTATGATCTGTGCTGCTGTGTATAAAACAACTGTGGGTCATTATTCAGAATGGTGAAAACGAAACAGTTTCCTTATTATGAATAATGACACACAGTAAATGTATACAATTTACAGTCCCCTGTGAACAAGTTGTTTGCTCAAGGCCGACATAGACCACAGATTTAATAAAGTTGAGTTTGTATAACTCGCCGGAGATTGCTTGTGTTTACCAGTGATTTTTAAATCGCCATATTTAATAATGCAAACTCTCCATAAACGCACTGGAGAATGATGGCTTTTCCAAATCACCATTGTTAAACTCAGTCTGGCGATTTTTCAGGACACAGAAATCACTGGATTTACTAAGGGAGGAGTTTGTAAATTGCTGGAGAATGGCCTGAAAATACAGGTGGTTGTGAGTAGAGAGTTTGATCAAATCGCTGGCAACTGGTCAGCTATTAATAAGTATGGTTATAAAAGTAAGCTCTCAATGAATAGCAGCTGAAGGTTATTCTTATTTAGAAAGCAATGACATTCTCATTCAGCATTATGCACACTGGCTATTTAATGGGGATGGTGTCCTTACTAAATTCCAGAGCACCTCCTGTGGAGCAGGAGCAGCAAGAACATCACCAGCCCCTGGTTCGGCGCAGGCAGTGCATAACACGTCATGTTTGTGTCTTTACTCGTTTAGGTTTACGTTTGGGCCTTGACTCCCTGTCTGATCACGAGGTGGTGCAATTGTTATCCCTCAACCGCACTAACCTCCTGAGCCTTTATGAGCAGGTGAGTAGTGATTTGGCACCAGCAAAATCACAGTAGCATGCAGTGTCTGGGTTGCACTAATTAATGTGTGTTATCCACTTTCTGGTCACAGGGTCCTTCCAGTCTGTAACTGGAAGAGTGGTTGACATTTCCCAGGCGACATTTTCACATTATATGATGTGTTAAGTGCACTTTACTAAATTGTCACATACATATATCTGCTTCCTCAGTCAAATTTGCATGACCTTTAGTCATCCTTTTATAGGCTCTCTGGATTTCCAAACGTCCTTGGAGCTATAGATTACACACATATTGCGCTGAGAGAGCCCAAAAATAGGGCACACTTATACACGAATCATCACCTTTACCACTTGTTTTTGCAGGCTATCCTGGGTCATGTCATGACTTCTATATTCTGAGACAGTCCTCCTTTTTTTCCAAATTTAACAATGGACAAATGCCAGATTGATGGCTGTTGGGTATGTATAATGTGTATTTATTATGTAAAAAGTAGTGTTTGTTTTAAATGTCATGTTTGTAATCATTTTTTTTACCTTTTGTCAGGGAAATCAGGATATGGGTGTCGCTCCTGGCTATTAACTCCTCTGCTGCATTCACAGACTCCTGCACAGCACATATATAATGTAGTGCACATAGCTACTAGAGGTGTGATAGAACGTAGCTTTGGCCTTTTGAAAACAAGGTTTAGGTTCCTTGATAAATCTGGTGGTGTGCTCCTCTACTTCCCTGAAAGGGTATTTGATATTGTGCTGGCTGCTACGGGTAACACAACCAGGATGTGGAGTCTAACTAGGGCCAGGTCTTCACTAGAGCCTCTGATGGTGGGGATAGTCTGGGCTGCAGGACACCTTGCAGGTCTCAACCCCCAGAGGTTCCACCAGGGAGAAGAAACGGACTAAGGGCTCTGTTTACATACTCCTTTTTTTGGCGTTATGAAGCTTTTACTCCAAAATGAACTTTTTCTTATTTACAAATGATGTACCGCCATGGAAATAAACAGTTTCCATGGCGATGCAGTGTAAGTTCATATGTGTTCGCCGGTCCGTTGTTCCTAATGTAGGGCCGGCGCTTCCTCCTATTTACTAACCCTCAGAGTGGAGTTTTACACTCCACTCTGAGAAAGTTTGAATGTCATTGCAGGACAGCCAGTAGAGAGTAAGTTTTTGTAAATAGTATGAATGTAGCTGCTAGACTCGCAGCGAGCTAATTCGAACCTGGATGAGCTACGTTCATTTGGTAAATAGTAAATAGAGCCCTAAGTATGAACTTATGGAGAGGAGAAGTATGTGGCAGAACAGTGAGATAACAGGAACTAGTCCTGACGGACATAAAGAGGACGGACAAGGGAGAGGACGGACCAGACTGACTAGGGCACTCAACAAACACACCATGGCGCCCCCTTGGGGGGAGCGCACACCCACACCGGGACGTAGAGGGCTAAGACCGACAGGAGTGAACACACTGGAGAGCAAGAGGATACACTGGAAGGAGAGGGCACGGAGATGGAATAGAGAGGGCACTCAGAAATCACAATAAATGGCACAAGGTACTAGATAAATACAGGAGCAGGTCACAGGCTGGCGAACCAGACGCTATAACCGGCAGTGTTAAACTGACACTGCCAGTTCTATATATACACCTTATTGGCTGTCCTCAACCTTGAAGACGCCGATCAGAACAGGTAAACAATGTTCTCTGAGTGCGCGCCCAGAAGCCTGCGGTGGCATTCAGAGCCAAAATGACACGTGCCTTCACAGGTACGCATTGGGGGAGCTGGGCAGGAGACCAGAGGAGGAAATAGACATGTTGGACTGCGTGGAGCATCGGTATGTAATAGTACCCCCCTAGATAAGGAATCAAGGGACCCCAAAGACCTGGTTTGTCCGGAAATCTCTTGTGGAATTTTTTCTTACATTTCTGGGCATGGAGATTTTTGCAGGTACCCAGGACCACTCCTCTGGTCCATAACCTTTCTAGTGAACTAGGTAATGGACTTGACCCTGGACTTTTTGGGAATCCATGATATCTTCCACTTCATATTCCTCCTGACTTCCCACTATAACAGGTCAAGGTCTTGGGACAAACGGTCAGCCAAATCTTCTTGAACCTTTTTAAGAAGGAAACTATGAATGGACATTGCATCTCCCAACCAATCTAAATCCCCCCTCCCTTCTACCTAAACAGTCCTCGAGGTGGCATTACGCTGCCTCTTTTTAAGTAAACTACTCTGTGTGGTCTCTATCTAACTAGTACATAGATTATGTATATGACCTTCTAAGCGTAGTACGTCGTTTTCTAAATAAAAGCTCCTAAGAAGCAGATGCAGAAGTTGGGCAGGACTGACCCGCTCTACTCATTGGCGGCACCTCCTTTAAAGTCCCGGCATCTCCAATGCGGCGGTGTCTGATTTAGCGTTTCTTCGGTCCTGCTGCCAGCCGATTTCTCTCCTGCTTTTTCCTGCTTGGTGTTCACTCTCTGATCTCTGCCTGAACCTGTCTCCTGCCCACTGCCTCTATTTCCCTTGTCCTCTGAATACCTCCTGTCTGTTGTCCTATTAACCTCTTCTGTGCAGTCTGCCCATTGTCTCCTGTCTGTGTCCATCAGCCCAGTGCTGGTTATTCTCTGGGCTACTCCATCTGCACTTCACTCCCTGTGGTTATTTTCTGTGCTACTCCATCTGCACTCCAGTCCATCTGGTTATACTCTATGATACTCCATCTGCACTCCAGTCCATCTGGTTATACTCTATGATAATCCATCTGCACGCTTCTAGGTTACTTACTTGATTCCTGCCTGTATTTATTCCTGTACTGAGACTCCTGGCCAATCCGTAGTACCCGCCTAGTGTAAAATTGGTCATCGGGGGCCGCGACCTGCCATCAGTACGCAGCCAAGACCATCCCCACCATCAGGGGCTCTGGTGAACACCGACCGGTGGTTAGACTCCACGCTCTGGAGTACTAATTGCAACATAACCATAAGGGTATGTGGGTGTGAACTCTTGCGATTTTTAACCAAACATCATGGAGATTAATGCAAACACTGGCAATTTCATTTTAAACCATCATTTCTGCATAAAATACATTAGTTTAATAGTAATCTCGGCCAAATACAGCGATTTAAGGCACGGCGAACAAAGCTCATTGCCATAGTTTAAAAATCGCCATTCAAACACACCCCCTAGTTAATCCAGCCTCTTGTCTGTAAAAACTGCCGCTCAACTACGGTGATATATGGCGATTTTCACTGGCGACTTAACTCCCTGTCTCCTGTTCCAGCTTTTCCTACCAATGTAAGATATTATAATATCTAGCCAAGCTTAAAAGAATTGTCCAATTATATTATATACCTCACCTCGATGTAATGCATATGATTTTCTCAGATGTGAAAATTGGCACCTCTGACAATCCCTTTCTATGATTGGAGTGTAAGAGTAACATATTTCCAACAAGAATATAGTTTCAGTTCAACAGGAAAAACCCTAAATATTTTGTTGTGTGGAATCCCAAAGCAACCAAGAACTTAAGTCAGAAAGCTATCAGTCAATGAAAGGGCCACCATCAGGGGGCGGAAGAGCCGGCACTACTAACTCGGGCCCGCAGCTGATGGGGGCCCGCCATAATTTCAGGGTCAATGCGCAGGTAACAATTAACTAACTAAACATGCACATTTAATATTACATATTATCTATAGCTATACATATTTATCTATTATCTATACACTATATGCAATCTTTAAACACAATAAAACATTGCTAATACAATATCAAATCCTACACTACAAGTCTAAATATGACAACATTATAGCATTTTAACGGTGATTGCCAAAATTTAGTTGATTGAATTCTGCGAATAACACAAAGCTTTATTAATTTAGAACAGATTTTATTTGTTAAGAATACATGACTTCATCACGAAAATATAGTTGGTAACCGGTTTATTAATGTGCAGAATCATAAGAAACAAAGCCCTCAAAAGCATGCACATGCGCGTTCCGCACTTTGAGGTTCTTAGTCCACGCACACACTTATAATATTTTATCTTAATATTTAATTTATTGTTTTATGATTAGACGATTTGACAGTACCATTAATCTATGTTACACCTCTGTTGGCACCAACCTCTCCAATGTTAACATTAACAGCCCTATGGCTCTTTAGCAGAAGCATTTTTCCGTTTCTGTCCCTCAATTAAATATTTATTTTTTACAGCTATTTTGAAAAAAAGGCCCCTATGTTATCATACTGAAAAATATATTAGTGTACACATAAATGGGGCTTTTAAATATTATTGGAAAGGGATTCCTTATCCTTATTCCTTATGCACTAGCATGATAATATAAAGGACTTTTATGTCATATAAAACAAAATTTGTCTATCCCTGTACATCAAAATTGACAACTCATCAGGGCTGGCCATGAAAGCAGAGCAGACTGGACGGTGCAGGGTGTCTTCACTGGGTATATCGCCATTCTAAGCTTGTGTAGTGCCTCCATGTTTGGGATAACTAGAAAAATTTCTGTGGCGCTAGATAAACTCCAAATTTAGAAATAAGAGTGATATCCACAAACTATTAATCACACATAATAAATTTATTACATACAAATAAATAACCAGATGCCATAAAGCAATTTTAAATATCACATAGACATGCACTAATGTATTCCTTTTGGCTGGGATATGGATAAATTCCTAAGCTGCAATTAATTCAGGAAAGCTTAAATGTTGAATAGCATGTGCATTTTATGTTCGTACGGATTTTTTGACGTGCGGAAATTACTTACGCATCTTTCCAATTACGCTTCGTATCTCCATGGTCTGCACATGCGCCCTGAATAGAAATCACTCCACTTACGCATTTTGCGTGCGAAAGTTACCAGACGTTCTTAATTCTGAATCTGGTCCCAGGTCCCCAATATACTAGGATTACATGTGGAATAATATTAGGGGTCTGGAATGGCGTTGATGGGGCGCCATTAATCCACGCAACACCTCTGAGAAGGAGAGGTCATTCTACCACAGAATGAGAAATGTCATTGTCCAGTCCAGGGCTTCTGCAAATGTGAGCAACCTGGCTGTGCTACCACTGCTCATTGCTGTTATTCTCAGCATTGCATAGCAGGGTGGTGACACCTGATGACATGATTTAGGATCTTCATGAGGGAAGAATAAAAAGCTAGAAAATTTGTACCATAATGTAGGCCTTTATCTACACCCTAGAAAATACATAATGGAAACATTAAAAAAATATATTTTTAGCTTTGTGTACTGGAATTTCTAGCATCACTATTGTACTGGTTGTTAGATATATGCCTTTAATACAGTCATATCTATTTTTTTTATTTACTAAATAACCTTCCAGTAAATTATTACTGGAATATTTATTGACATCTTTGTACTTTTAAGTGAAGTATATATTTTCATATTTATTATACAAAACATTGAGGACTGTATCTATATACGACAGAAATACTGCATACGGCTCTCCAGCTATTGTGGAACTACAGAACCCAGCAAGCCACAGACTTACATAAGAGCACAATAACAACACACCCTCCTCTGAGGTGAAGAGTTCACAATGGTTGCGCGCTCCCGCTAGTCTCGAATGACAGCGTATCCACTGACCAAACTGACACGACCGATTCCTATTGGCTGGCAGTGGTGACAGGTCTTTTTCTATTGGAGGAGGCGGGTTGTCGGGCTCTCCTCCTGCTCATTGGCTGCGGTTGTGCCGTGTGCCCTTGGTGTGTGTGAGCGGCGTAGTGAGTTTGGCAGGGAATGACCATGGAGGAGGGAGACGGCTTGCGGCAGAGGAGGCCTATTCGGCCGCAGGTCATCACCGATGAAACCTTAGTGCAAGAAACGGAGAATACCAGGTGACTATAGTGGCCGGCAATTGGGAGCAGAGGGGAAGGGTGGGAGGAGGCATAACCATTCAGCTATCAATGTGTGACCGATCCCAGCAGTCTGGGTGCAAGCATCACTATCCTGCATATTCAGCACTTGTCTGCTGATAGGTTTTATTAAGGTATCAATAAATGAAAACGTCAATGAATTTTGGCACTTGTCTCTATTTTAAATACAATGATCTTAATTAAGATTGAACAGTTAAGCATAAAGTCTTATTTAATGCATATTTGTTTTGCATTTGTTATTTTCCATGTTCTGATGCAAGGATGTGTGGACCTTCTGCTGCATAACCTTTGTATTGTTTTTGTGTGCTGCAATTGCCAAAGTTCTTTTGAAATGCATGTGTCATATAACTCCTCCCAAGGTGGTCACCAAACGCCTGCAATTAAAGGCTGACACACATAGGGAGTATTTTTAATGTCATGATACAATATGAAAGTATTTCTGAACAAAAGCTCTGTATTTACCTGCTACTGTATAAAATGTAAATTACAACATTTTTTTTAACCATAGATAAGTGCATATGATTCAGTAGTATTATGGCATTTTACTTAATTATAACTAAGTTTTTATGTAGGACAGTTTTTTTTTAGCTTAAAATAAGAATTTGTTTTGCTTGAATGTATTTGAACAAAACAACTTACTTTGTTTACTATTGGGTTTAAGTATTTGAGTGGTGAAAGTGCTTAGTACCAGTTAATAAAATAGTGTAGACCAGGGGACTGTATTATTAAATTATGTGAAAAGTATGTCCTGGTTAAGGCTCAAGGTTTTTGTTAGGCTGACACTAACTGTAATGTAGTACAATGTGTAGGCAGACACTACTTTGTAATTACTTTAGCAATGCAATAGCCAATCTAGTTCTAGAATCAAGTGTTTAATACAGAAGTTTGCCATAAGTAGGACAAAAAATAAGCATGATTCATGTGTATTGTGCTTACCTAAAAAGCCACTTTAGAAGTTGTTTAGAACCAATGATATAAATGGCTTTAGTTTTAATTAAGTGAAAATGACATGATTATTTAAGATTAACGATTTATATAATATAAGTGGGGTTAATAGATGATGTGGGAGATGCATCTTTATTACTTGCACCCTCTCTACTACTTCCCTGTGACATTTCATTGGTAATTTTACTGATCAAGGACAATACAATGTCAGAAGAACAGCTGGTAAAGAAATAAGAAAATCACAGAGTTGCTGCTGATGTGTGCGGGTGAATTGGCATGCTGAGCATAAATTAAAGTTGTTTGTTAAATTATTAAAAATTTTGAACCATGTAAAATGTAATATAGTGTGTACCCAGCTTTACATTCCCATTCTATGGAAGACTGTGTTGAATAGTTCGTAGTTCTCTTATAACTAGAAAATATTGTGTACTGAAGAGTAATATTCTCTGTTTTGCAGCACATACAGTGGAAAGATCTTCCGTGCCACCTTTACATGCCTAGCCCTGTTGCTCTTCATACCCACTCTGGCAGCAGTCTGTCTTCTGGAGAGTCCAATAGAACCACATTCTCTGAGGTATGTCTCAATAACTCACATTTCAGAGGATTGCGTTACTACATATTATGTATATTACTGTATGTACTGAATCTACCTTTCCCCATAGCAGCAATTTGTCAGTTGTCAGAAAAAAATAAAAACAAATGCCACCGATTCCAGTGACTTGGCAGATAGTATAAAGCTGGCCATACACTAGACGATTATCAGCCTGATTTCCCAATTATTGGGTGATCGGGCAAATAATCGCTCTAGTGTATGGTACAGATACATTTTGAAACGTCAAATAAACGCACCAGAAACGCTCTGGTGCGATTATTTGATCGTTCAGCATGTTTGATTTTAAACGATATTTTTTTAACGATATTTTAAGGGAGCCAATCAGCAAGCCGAATGGCTCCCTATCCTTTTAATGGACGCTGCTGCTTATCTATGTATACAGCTGCTCTGACAGCTTAAAAGTATACCTTCAAAGCTGTCAGAGCAGCATAGTGTATAGATCTGCAGGGAATAGTACAGAGAGGGACTAGCCGAACCCGCGCTGTGTGAAGCGCGGATTCGGCAGATCCCTATCTCTACTACTCCCTGCAATAGACGCTGCTGCAGATCTATACACCATGCTGCTCTGACAGCCTTGCAGGTATACTTCTAAGCTGTCAGAGCAGCTTTGAACATGGCTCTGCAGCAGCGCCATAGAGAGCGCTGCCTCCCCCCTCCCCTCTTCTGCTAGGATTATCGGTCCCAGCAGAGGAGGTGTATGGTGCCGATAACAGGACATTTTCCTTGAGGGAAATAGTCCTGTTTTTCGGGCCACCCCCTGCTGTGTCTGATAATTGCCCTAGTATATGGCCACCTTAATACCTCTCCTATAAATCTTTCCCTGCACAACTACACAAATAGGTGGACACACACTCTCCTCTCTTCCAGGGATAGTTGGCTGTTTCTGGAGCTCTAATCCTGACCAGGATCCCCACAATGACAGTGGACACAGTGGACAATCACAGTGGCCACTCACCG
>WWET01002463.1:169126-180138 GCA_011038615.1 Limnodynastes dumerilii
ACACACACACACACACACACACACACACACACACACACACACGATGTAGCCATGCATTTTACAGAGTTTAAGACTGTTTCACATAAATCACAGACTGTCCTAAGTCTCAAGACCTAATCTTCAGTCATATGTAATAGATTCGTGCTCTTGCATTGTTACTTACATATATAAGACATCATGAAAAACCACAATTCCAGATTTATGTACTACATAAAACCCATACTTGCATCTCTACGTTCTGTTACTAGAAATAAAAAAATGTGTTTTTGTTTTTGTCTTTTTCTTAAAGTTGGGTCTTGCACTTTATTTTCCTAAATAACTTATTACTAGGAATGGGACATTAAAAAGAAAACATCAGTAGTATTGATATATAAAAAAAATAACATGGGTCCGTATTCAGAGTACCGGATGTATAACATATACGTCCGTTGTTTCGCGATTTTTACTACTGCGCATGTGTAGTAATTTTTTACCGTAATCTATGTATCTTTTTTTTTTTTTACGTAGATTGTGTAAAAGCTAATGTAACACAATCTACGTTAGAAAAAGATACATAGATTACGGTAAAAAAAGTACCACGCATGCACAGTAGCAAAAATGGCTAAACACCAGATGTATATGTTATACGTCCGGTACTCTGAACACGGGCCATTAGTCATAAAACGTTAGTTCTAAAAATTGGTACGGGAACTGATGTTAACTGATGGTTTTTATAGTAAACTGGCTATGTAAGCATATGATACACGTATAAACTTATGAACTCGCCCTTATTAGTAAAACATGCTTTTGGGATAAATCAGACTTGTTGAAGAAAGGAAAACTGGGTGATTGAGTTGTATCAATAGCAAATGGCTAATAAGTTGAAATACAAACTGTACACATACAGTACAACAGAAACCGAGTTTTTTTTTTAAATATAGGAGTATATTGTGTATATACTATACTATAGACACAGTGGAAAAAACGGTTGACTCTGGGAGGAAGAATTATCTGGATTGTGGGGTGGAGACTCCATTCCACGGAATTCTGCACTCTAAAATTGGTTATGAAATTGTTTCAGTGGCACTTTGCAGCAATAGTAACTTTGAAAGTAGCTTTTCCTTAATTCTATTCTTTGTTTTACTTTAAATTCCATCAACATTAGACAACCGTTCCGAAAAAGCCAAAGTGGCAGCAATTGATAAATAATGTTTTCTATTTTGTCCAGATTTGGGTATGTTCGTTCCATGTGCCTCCGGACTCTTAGTGGGTTAGTGTTTATTGGGAAAGGTCTCTTAAGTTTGGCGAATACAAGTTACAGAGAAAACCAGCCAGCTTTCAGTGTCCCAGTGCCACCCAAAAATAAAAATCTATCTATTCATCCATCCTAAGAAAACATCGGGTTAGAATCCTAGCGATGGTGAGGAAATATTGTATCCTAAACATCGCAGGGTTAAACATCGACCAGCAGAACTATCTAACAATGAAAAAGGAAAGAAGCGCTTCTAGAGACTAAAATTTTTTCATAATTCATAAGCCATAAAAATCACAACCTCACAATCAGCACAACCTCTCCCTCATTTGCATCCATACCTTTGAGGACTGTCTTTGAGCTTGGCTATTTTTAAAAATCAAGGGCTATGTTTGGGCTATATTAGTAGCATCGATTATTCACTTTGGATTATAACACCTGTATGCATACATGGCATCATTGACTATATAAGAACAAAGTGGACTACTGTGTATCTACATCTGGATGTACTTACCTGTTGTCTATTTATTAGTCTACACCCACTCTCCCTGTTTTTTCTCCCTTGCCTAGATCTGTGACTGTTAGTCAGTGTGGCATCTCTATATAAGTGCAGTTTTTATCTTGCCAGTGGTTCATTTGTTGAAAGCAGCCTAACTTTCTTGAGGATTTTGTACTGTTCAATATTTTTTATATTTTTTTATTTTCCATTTGTGATTTTTATGGCTTATGAATTATGAATACATTTTAGTCTCTAGAAGCGCATCTTTCCTTTTTCATTGTTTGTGTCTATTTGGGGTTTATCTGTCCCTTTGAAGCTGCTGCAGTGACTATATTTATTTATTTATGTATGTAATTTTTTAATCTTGCTAATTGTTTATGATCCTATATCCCAGCAGAGATTAGTTCCAGTGCTCCTAAAACCCCTTTTTTTTTTTATTCTTCAGCAGAACTATCTGACTGATGGTCCAGATGATACCTCAAATATGCTGACTCAATGCTCCTGATTTTAATAGCGAAGTGTGCAAATAACCATGGTCCGGATTCACAGTTACGTCGTTTTCGTCTTACGTATGTTGTTTTAAGAATTGAGCTACTATCTGTACGCAATCTACTTACAGAAATGGTACATAGATAGCGTAAATAAGCTCCTACACATGCGTAGTAGCTCAATTCTTAAAACAACGCACGTAAGCCAAAAACTACGTAACTGTGAATCCAGACCCATATTACATTGGTGGAATGCACAGTCATTAGATTGCAGTAACTCCTTTGTGCTTTGATGGAATTAGCAATTCGCAGCAGCAATGTGAAGAAGGGCCTGGATTCACAACCCCGGATGTATTGCACATACGTCCTTAATTTGCCGATGGCTACTACACAGGCGTAGTAACTATTTACGTAATCTACGTAACAAAATGATATGTAGATTATGTAAAATAGTTACTACGCATGCGTAGTAGCTACTATCGGCATATTAAGGACGTATGTGCAATACGTCCAGGGTTGTGAATCCAGGCCAGGATCTCGAATCTCTGCAGCACCTTGATGAATTCTGCTGGGCTCTGAGCTCCAAAGCCCGACCCTGCTGTATCCAGAATCCTCTGCTTACATTATATTTTTGCGACATCCTTACATAAACTGGATACACTACATGTTTCTGTACTGCACTTTACATACCTCCCCCATCCCACCTAGCGTACCTGCTGTACACATCCTACCCTACCAGTCTGGGTCAGAGGAAGATCAATTTGGATACATAGAGTTCTGACCCGCACGTGTATAGTGTACACATCAAAATGGGCACTAAAGTTATTGCATCATGTATCTCATTTTGAACGTAATTTCTATAAATTTTTGTAAACATTTGTTTTTGTATATATTCTTTTGTTACTTATCAACAAAATTGTGCAATAGTATTGTTACAGGTATTTTTTGTAATGTATCCTTTATTCTTTTCTTTCAAGCCTGTTTTCCTGCATGGTTTATGGCAGCTATAACACATAGTGACGGGACAGCTATAATCTGATTTCTTGTTAGTTTGCTCATTTCTAAGTCATGGTGTAAGCAAGTTTGAATAATGTTTCCTGTTGACTTTTCAGTGTGAATATCACAGCACGTTACTGTACTTATCCGTGACCCTTATTAATACAATGTTAGCTTTCCAATACAACTTCTGCTGTCACAATATTATACCCCTTTCACACCGAACTATGGACCGGGAATAACCCTGGTCGGTGTCACTATGAATGGGTCAACCTGGATCTGTTGCCTTGGTTCCACGCTCCTGGTCAATACCAGGGTAATTCCTGGGATGCCCTAAGCCGTACTGCGGTATAAAAGGGGGAACCCAGGTTTTATTAAAAGTACAAAAAATTAGGGGATGGGAATCACTGCCTCTGCAGACATGGGTAGAGTGTGAAAGGCTACAACCTGGGTTGTAGCTGTGGTTTGAACAGCTGTAATAAGGCTATAAGCCGTGTTAATTATCCTGGGTGTGGCCCGAGTCGTGCAAAAAAACTTTGTGAAGTATCTTCAGTTGTGACATGTTCCTGAAACTCCCATTTGTAAGTATCTTCAGTTGTGACATGTTCCTGAAACTCCCATTTGTACTAATGCTTTGGAAATGTCACTGAAATATACTTTTGCAAATAGCTTATTGAGACATACTGGAAAATGTAAGGTGGTGTTCTGTTATCTTTTAGTCTCTGTCAGCCTCCCATCTAAGACTATTTTGCATCCCTCAGCTTGTTGGAGAGTGGCCACACCCACAAGTGTGACAATGTTTGGCCTATTTACTGATAACGTGCTGCTGTACCCAGAACCCTCATTAACTACTTATCATTGGGGATAAGCTAATGTAACTGCCTACTACATCGTTCACACTGAGCCAAAAACCAGGATATTGCTGCGGCAAGCCCCGACGGCCCGGGTCGGGGCTCAGTGTAAACGGGTGTGCCGGCTGCTGCCCGGGTCTGCTGACCCGGCAATTAGACCCGGGACATTTGGAGGGTTATTCCCGGGTCCGACCCGGGTTTTTGAACCCAGGTCGCACAGACACTTCAGGATTGGTGTAATTTATTTACTATTGCCCTGGCAACAAGTGTTGCCAGAGCAACAGTAAACAAATTACGCAGTGTGATGACTCACACTACTGACAGAGCAGACCCGGGTCCCGGAATTTCCCGGGTCTTCCCTGCAATGTAAACAGGGCCTGTGACCCTGGGATCTCCTGGTGACACGGCAATATCCCGGGTTCACAGACAGGGCGGCAGTGTGAACATGGTATACATGTTTCTTGCCCTCAATTATACTGATGTCTATGTAAATGCATTTATAGTTCAGTTAAAACTCCATAACCAGTGAATGCAAGTTAAAATAATAAGGAAACATAGCAAAAGAGTGGATTTAAACCAGCATACAAATACAGTGTTCTTCCTACCGACAAAATACTGTGAATGGGCTGTAGCAATCAAAATGTATATTTTTTGTTTTTTTTATTCAAATGTATTTATCAGTTAATTTAATATAATCCAAAAACATAAGACCACATGAAAGACCTAAATGTGGCTTAGCGCAAATGCCACATGGACTAACTCAACCAATATAAACAGATCATTAAAATATATTAATGAGAAGTACTAATGAGAGTTTTGTTTTAGTATAAAAGAGAAAAGGTTGCCGTTTAAAGGCT
The DNA here is from genome assembly GCA_011038615.1 of Limnodynastes dumerilii. Taxonomy (NCBI): domain Eukaryota; kingdom Metazoa; phylum Chordata; class Amphibia; order Anura; family Limnodynastidae; genus Limnodynastes; species Limnodynastes dumerilii. The sequence goes on from WWET01002463.1 coordinate 174,049, forward strand.
GTTCTGTAAGAGGAACTCATCTGTTGCAATATTTTTACATTTTCTGCTGCTGATTCCTTTAAAGAGCAATGATCAAAATCAAACAACTGGAGCAGGAACACTGTACCAGGCGTAGGATACTACAAGTCCCAGCATGCCCCAACCGCAGAGTGAGTTGCCTTGCAAAGCATGATGGGGTGTGGGTTGCCGCTGAGAATAAATATTTACTCTGCTTTGATAGTTCTTATCGGTGGTTCTCTATTTGTCTTCAACCTCACAGTCTATATTTTATAATAATGGACCATTTTATAAGATAGAGAGCTTTGTTTTGTTTATTATGACAACATTGCAATTCGTAAATTCTTAATTCCAATCTGATTTAATTTTGTGTTTCAGAAACATTCCTAAAGTCATAAACACAGAATGGAAGTTGCTCAATCAATTTATAGGTAAATGTGAACAGATGCATAAAAAGCAGGGGTTAATCTGCTAGCCACAGAAACAAAGGGAAAAATAGCCCTAGTACACTGCCATAAACCAGTAACAGACTATACTGTTCTATCTGTAAAATAAAACACAGAAATGTTCGTTACACATATTTGTGCAAATATGAGATAAGCCACCAGCCACCATCAAGGACTTTCTGCATATGGTGGTCCTAACTCTAATAATGAGAGTCCCAATGTTGGGTCACATATATATGTTTTTAAATTGAGAGCCAAACTTACCTCAGGAGACACCCCTTAAAGTCTCCAAAATGGCTGCTGTGGAACAATTCCCCCTCTCAGCTGCTGCTCCCAGACATGCCCACAAACAGTACAAAAACAGAATGGAAGTTGCTCAATCAATGTATAGGTAAATGTAAACAGGTGCATGAAAGGCATGGGCTAATCTGCTATCCACAGAAACAAAGGAAATTCACCTCTATCTGGTTTACCTGGATGGAGTTTAAATTGTCCCCTGAATTTAATGTTCTATTGAATGCCTAATTGCACTTCTTCACCCCTATTCCCTCTGTTCTAATTGCTTTTTTCTAACCGCCTGAAATAGATATACGTTAAAAGTAAGTAACTTTTACTTTTACTTCAATTGGCATTGTGTCACTAGTGACCCTGTACTAATTTTGCATTTGAAATGAGTAAGACAAACAAGAATATAGATATGCCTGGCTTAACTTTGATTATGTCATTGATATAAGATTATAATATTACCCCACATACTTTATAAATATCTCCCTGCTCTGCTATATACATTTATAACACTTTCAGTTTTTACAAGATGCACAACCTCTGCAGCATCATCTGCACCATTTTATGGTACTATATATTGTAAGAAAGTAAGATGTTAATCCACTCTATATACACAATAGGGACTCCCCCACTTGTCTATTATATTCAGAGCACTTTGTATTGTTGGGGTATATCAACTTCTGTAGCACCTTTAAATGCACCTTTAAAATAGTTAACTTTTTGCATGAAAGATTGTTATGATTGTTTCTCTATCCCGTTATCTTATTTAGCCCTAATAGTGTATTATTATAGTCCTCATCATAAACATCCCCTTTGTGAAGGTTTTTATCAGTTAGTATTATAAGAGCGCATAAAAAAGACTTTTAAGACTGAAAAAAGAAAACTGCATTCCACGTCAATTTATAATGTAATCATCCAACTGCCAAATCTTTCTGATGACGGCATAAAATCCCGATTTTCACATGTCACAGAACCTCACTTGAGAAAGGGCTTCCCGTCCGAAACACTTCCTGGTTCCATGTCTCCTATAAAACAGCTCTTTACTCTCTCCCACTGTCCAAACATTGCCATCTGCTTAGTACCATCAGCGCTGCTGATGTTTGTTTAATTTGAAACGGGGAAGAATGCTGGGACAATTTTGAAAACATTGTTGCTACCCATCCATTTTATTTCCATTCCTATGCCGCTCTTATATTTAGTGAACTAGCGTCTGATAAAGATTGATATATATATGGATATATATGGATAATGCCGCTTTCTTTATCATCTCTATGGGATTTAGCTTTTCTTTGCACCAATTGTTTGCACTAATTGATTCAAATATTTTCTGGGTTTTATTTGTGCATATGTATTCTTAATGTTCAATGCTGCAGAATCAGTTTTATGATTATTATTACATTGATGGAATCACATATTGTAATATTACAAAACTTCTTTTTAATTAGTACACAGAACAGGCAGGTATTACTATATCAGGAAATTGGAACACATGGTTTTATCTTATAGATGGGAGAAAACTTTTTGTTAAATTTTTGCATTGAAAACTTTCAAATAAACTTCATATATTTATATAATATATTTATATAATTTAAGAAAGTAAAAATGTTCTTCTTTATAAAGTATAGAAAGTCTTTGTTAAAGGCTTTGCCATCTGAGCCAACTTTATTTTATTGTTTGTTGTCATGTAAAAATATATATATTAGGATTTCTGATAAACTCATTGGGGTAGATCCAGAACTCCGCTTGTAATCCTTTTCCTAGCGTAGCTTATTTACGCGAGCGTACCTTCTAAGCACTCCCCCTGCATGTACGTACTTTGACCGCTTTACACGTTCCAAACCCTGACTTAAATTTTGCCAGCGTAACCGCTCACGTCTGCACGTATAGCCTGCGCGTAGTTACACTGCTAAGCGCGCCCATACTGTACGATTTAAATGCAAACCCCCGCCTACATCGCGTAATTTCATCGTACTTACGGCTATCGTAATATTGGCACGCCCCCTCAAACGTTTTTACGCTACTGTTATGTGAAAGGCCCTTACGCTCATAGTTATGTTGCGTTACGTTGCGTTGCGTTACGTAGCGTAATATCTGCCGTGCGCATGCTCAGTACATACAAAAAAGCATTTTTACGTCTCCGCCAGGCGTAAATACGCCGGAAAACGTTGTTCTGGATCTGCCTCATTATTAGTGTTATACAAAATACCTGGTGTTTTAATATTATTTTGCACACCATACCCTCTGAAATAATAGTTCAATGTAATCTATTTAATACTGGTATGATCGCGATGATTTAAGAGTTTCCAATGCAGAAATTGTAATTAAATAATCTGATGCTATTAGTTTTTCCAACCTGCTGTAATATATATTTTGTGTTCCATTACATTCAAAGCCAGGCCTTTTTATTTCAATATGCATATTCTTTGAGACTATGTTGGCTTTATTCCCTCAAATACATTACAATGTGGAAGTATTAAATATATTGATTTATCATTTATAATGTTGAGGTGATCTATAGAAATTAATTCTGGATACTCTCCAGATCGCCAATAACTTTGACACTATTGAATTCAATCCAGCGATCTCATTGTAATTAATCTGCTATATGTATTGCATTTATGCAAAAAGAAAAGATCAAATAGTTCATTTTAAAACTCTATATTGTACAAATGTTGAAGATTTTACTACGCATGCGCAGTTTTGCGAATTTTCTAGGATCTTAAATATACGCACCTAAGTGCCATGGAAATCGCATCTCTGAATCAGCCCCCAAGGTCCCTGTGTCTGGTGTAAGAATGCTGATAGCATCCATGCCAAGCCGCATTGAGGCAGTAATTCGTGCAAAAGGGGCCCAAACCAAGTACTGAGTACATATGCATGATTATACTTTTCAGAGGGCTGATATTTATGTATTTAGAAACCTTTTTTTTATTTTTTATTTCATGTTATATTCAAATTTTGGGAAATTTTGCTTTTGGGGGTTCTCATAAGCTGTAAGCCATAATCATCAAAATTGATACAAATAAATATTTGAAATATTTCACTTTGCATGTAATGAGTCTATATAATATATTAGTTTCACCTTTTAAGTTAAATTTCTGAAATAAATGAACTTTTAAACGATATTCAAATTTTTCGAGTTTCACCTGTATGGAGGTCTGTCATGCAACACATTTTGACAGTGTGCGGAATTTGGCTGTACTTATTAAGAGTGCATCTGCCCTATAGCTCAGTCCTAGTCTATGGATATGGAATGATTACATCTGGTCAGTGCATATTTCAGAATATTGAAGTGAATCCAGAGATCAGATTTTGATTCAGCCTATTTTTTTGTTTTATTGTTTCTAAACCCATAAGGCCTGATTCAGTTGACTGCGAAGATGGGAATAAGCACGAAGTGTGCCTATTCCTGTCTATTACGGTAAGTAAAATTCGCAGATTTTAATATGCACTTCATAGAGGTCAATATGTAAAAAAAAAACCCCTGCGATCAGACAGCGCAGTTAACTGAATCGGGCCTATTAAGTACAGGAAAGGTGAAAACAGTTTGTAAAAAATAATCTCAGGCCTGTCTGTAGAGGAGAAGGTTTACAGTTAAGAAATATTTCCACCTTTATGATAATTACTGTTAGAGACATAAAGGATGTCCTACCTGTTTCAAAGGCTTTCTTTGTTGGAAGTCACAGTCATCCAAGATGTCCTGCTTGTCCTTCGGACAGACTGTCCTTGCTATTTTTGCCCTTAGCAGGTATTTTAAGCCTTTTATAACCTACATGAGGAGATATTTACCAGTGTAAAAATAAATGTTAGTGTGATGTTTCATTTATCACACAATAGACTGGGGGAAACACAGGTTCTCACCTGTACCATGGCTTTCTGGATCTCCAATTCCTTGAACAGATATTTGTCATTTGACCTGTTGTTATAAGCATAGACTGTTATCCTCATTGCTATCTTTACTTCAGGATCGTTGGTGCTGGCATTTTTGGGAAATCCGGGTTCCACGGTGGTGGGATGGATATCTAAAATATAAATATATATAAATATAAAATGTTTTTGAAAATGCAGAATTGGAAGCTTGTATAAGGCAACTAGGTAATTTGGACATTAGACCCGTCAGTGGTTTCTTAAGCTACTAAAAATATTTTAATAATTCCTCTAACTCACCAACTTTGTCTATTCTGTAAATTTGTTCTTGTTGATAAAAATTTTTTGTCACCTCTGATTTTTACTCTTTGATTTGCAAATTATTATTTTTTTTAAATGATTGTGCTGTTGTTGATAGTCAATGTCCGTTAGGTCTGCTATTTTTTTTCCTAGGATTATTCAACATGGTCATTAATGAAACAGTGCTTTATAGTCTTTCTAAACCTATGCAAATGTTGTATTAACTTACTTTATCCTGACATGTATTCTAAGTTAAATAGAACAAATGTTTTGAATGGTCACATAGGAGAAGTATGACATAAACAAGTGCTTTAGAAAACACCTATATTTTAGTGAAATAAATTGTTATATTCTATTAGGCATATTTTTAAAACTGTATCTTTGATGCTCATAATTCTCAAATCTTTATTAATTTTTATTCTGCAGAATGACAATTAAGTGTTAATGAAAAAAGATGCTTAGAATGAAAATTCTGTATTTGCAAGCTCTTTTTTCTGGTGCCAGACCATCTGTGGGTATTGTCCTGATTGTTGAACTCTGAACATTTGTCCCTTGTTGATTGTAGTTAATAAAATTTCAGATGACACCATATGGCTAACCAGCAGGCTGTGTGATAAGGCCAAAGTGAAATGTTTATGTAATGGCTATAGTTAATAGTTTTAATATACAGCTCCTGAAATTCCAGAAAAATAAATTTCTACAAAAATGTACTGCATATGACAAGTGTCTAACCACCCCTAACCACATTTTACAGGCATGTGACCTACATTTTTTTTTAGATTTTGCCATTTTTAGATTGCTGTTGTATATTAGGTGGAAGCCATTAATAACAAGCACATTGCCCTTATATGGCCTGTAGCCTTGCAATCGCAAAAAAAAAAAAATTATGTTGTTTACCAACTGCTTAAAATACATCATTGATGGTCTTAACTCTAATACTGTCATTTTGGGATAGCATCTGAGAGGAGGTGCTGTTCCAGAGTAGCTATTTTGGAGATTTGAGGACCTCTGCAGTGAGTTTTGCTCTCAATTTAAAAATACATGATATATATACCCAAAGTTGGGACTCTGATAGTTTTAGAGTTGGGACCACCAAAACAGAGAAGCCTTGTAAGTGGCTGGTGGCTTATCATACACTTGCTAATGTATGTAACGAATCTGGGTTTTATTTTAAAGATAGAATGTCATGGTTTGT
>WWET01002464.1:6014-19258 GCA_011038615.1 Limnodynastes dumerilii
CCACCCACCTACACTAACCTGAACGTAGGGACGCTGGGGGACGTCCCCTCCAGCGTCCCTATGGCACTGCTACGGACGCCCGATCCACGATCGAGCGTTGCCGTAGAGACGCCGGGCAACATCTGCGCATGCGCAGATCGGCTATTCAGTCGCTAGGACGGCGGGCGTAGGTCTGGATCAGGACCATTGTGTCTAGAAACCTACAGAACTGAGTTTGTAACTGAAAGCTGAAATTGTAATTTGATAGTATTTTAGATAAGCTCATTTTTCACATTTTACAAAGCATATTTTGGTCGACTTGTGGTATATTCAGACCTCCTTTGAGCCTCTAAACTTGTTAGTGAAATTACACAATTTATTATGGCCTTTATTGAATAGCATTGAAATTAAAAAGAATATGATTAAAATAAGCACTACACTAGTTTTGTATTGTTTAAAGGTATATGGAAACAATTTGTAAATGATCCACAGTAAATTAAGGGGCAGTGTGTACGGGGGCATCGCAGGTCTAGGCTTAAAAATCCTTACTGCTATTTACAAATTACTAGAAGGTAATCGAATCACCTGAAGTCGGCACATACTGAGCCATTTTGTATAATAAGAGACAAAGGTTCCCTTTAATGGCAGCAGATCAGAAATGAAATGATCAATTCTAAATATAGACTGAAAAGAAAGATATAGAACACTTGACATAAAGGTAACAATATCTATTGAATATCAAAGATAAAAAGTTCCATGTTTATTGTACTTGTATTTGACAAAATATCACATGGTAAGTTCAGTGTGTACCCAGCTTAACTGTGAACATAAATTAGAGTTCACATGATATTTGCAGCACATAGTAACAGGGTATATGAAATATTTACCTGGATTACTTAGTGAACATTTTATTGCAGTCACATAATTCTAAGGGAATAGAGACATCTAGTGGAAAATAGAGGGAAGTACTAATGCTACATTTTGTGAGCTAAATCTCCCCAACATGTAATCCTTAGAAAAAATGGGGGTTTTAAATCAGTGTATTTCATATGCTTTGCAATCAAATCAGGTATTCCTTTAATGCCTTTGATAATGAATTATGTACAAACATAAGATAGACACACTCAGTAGGTGGAACAAAACAGTATTACTTTCAATAGGTATGAACTAAATTCCCTTATGCACAGAGGACCGTATTAACACTTAAATAAGTGCAGAATCTAGAATCCAGATCCCAAATACACACGGAAATGATGGCTGACTGATTCACAGACGTCTGACTTAGGAATGATGCATGCATTGGTATGGAATGAGTGTCATCACAGTTGAGGCAACACCTGCTGCGAGTTTTTAATCTATAGATGTGTTTTTAAAATGAAACATGCTGATTATATTTTGCAAGACTTTAACCTTGTAAAAGTAGCAATTTTTTGTTGTATTTTTTTAAGAGTTTTTTCTCTTAAAATTTTGTGACCAAGCACCATTAGATTTACTTATTTAACTATATTGGTTGTTTGTGTTGTTTAAGTTTTAATTTTTTAAATGTTTATTAAACTCTCTATATGTAGTGGATCATTGTATTTATTACTTCATGCAGTATGCATTAAGGTGTTTTGTTACGTATGTCATGATTTTTTGTATTTAAAGTTGTATTTTTAAAGCTACTTTTGTTGACATATGTTATTCAGAATAATTGCTGTTTTTAAAACAACAAAAAAATTTACTTTTCAGAATAATAATCGGTGCATTTAGTTATGTATATTTCAATCATAAATAATTTTAAGCAACTAAATGCATGGCCCATTCACAGCTAATTATGTCCACACATACTTAAATATACACAACGTAGACCTACATCTTATGTAGCACTTGGCTAAGCCCTTACGTATGTTCCAGGAGTATTTAAGGTAGAGCACGGAACACGGAATTGCTTTCCACGCGCAGTAATGCTGAGGGAAATATTCACATTCTTACGTGTGGGATAGAGGATAGCAAATTCTGTACACTAGAAGGCACATCGGCTTTGACATACGGAATTAGCTTGTAGCTCTGTATCCGGTCCCATGACACAATGGAGTTTGCAGCTGCATACTGCAAGGTGTAAGGTGTTGACAATCAGCATGAACTTCTCTGACCTTGCTCTTAGTGGCAAGACAACTCTATTAATAACATGTTGAATTTCTTAGTTCTGAGTTTAGGGCTATGGGAATTTCCCTACCTATAAATACGGTTAAAAGAAAAAGAAAATGCTGTATCAGAGAAAATTTAAGTCTGAAAATTACCATAAAGAAATGAGAGAAATAATACATATCAACAAATGTTCATAACTAAAATATAAATCATTCTGTGGGTTCAGTAACAGCAAAAGTAATGATGGGTATAATATCTCCATAAACAGTTTTATACAAAATGTAAGCTTGAAAACGGGTGAGGTAGAAAAACACAAGTTCAAAAATTGCAGGTTCACATGGATTTCCTTAAACTCCAAGCCCAGGAGACATTAGATAAACACTGACAACACTGCATGGACTCTATATGTCCTTGGAGAATGGAGATCCTAATTTCAGGACTATACTAAGTAAAGGTCAGATATTGATATATGTAGAAGGGGATGTTTTAAAACACAGATAATGTATCATTCTTTTGAGAAGCACTTAAAACCAGATCAGACCATTCCTCCCCAACAGCGTGCCCTGACCCAGACCTTTAAGTTGTATGAGGATATTCCAGAAAGAAACTCAGGGGCGTATGCGGAGAGAATTGGGCAGGAATGTCCCCCTTCAGTTTGCACACATCTCTAGATGCTCTTTTCCACCACTACCCACCCACACTTTATTATTGACAGCTCTCTTATAGCCAAAGACACAGCTCAGTAAAATAGCCATGTAGTGTCTCTGAAAATGGGGAAGATGGAGACCACTCTGTGACTTCAGGGAAAAGTAAAATTATAGTGCAGGGCTTTATGTCAATTAAACTCATAAGTTATGCAAGGTGGAGGAACTTCATTGAAAAAAGAAGGATGACTAAGGGCCAGTAGAGCCTCTTTTTGGTATGATCAGGAGCAACTGATTTACTATAGTTAACCTTCTAATGAGAAAGAGAACCTTATCTAGTAAATTCTTGTAAGAGAACTGGAGAGAATTGGAAGATTAAGAAGATATTGTTGACTAAAAGAGACTGTTTAAATTCCAGTATCAATGTTAATATAAAGAATCCTTTCCAGGATCTTCATACAGAGGACCAAATTTAATAGCTATGGGGAAATATTAGATACAAAAAAGGCACCCCAGCACTCTTGCAATTAACCAGCAACAAATCATAACATACTATATTTAAATTAAAAGTCTGAGAGATTTGTTGCATACATTTGCAAATATATGATAAGCCACCAGCCACTTACAAAGCTTCTCTGTTTTGGTGGTCCTAACTCTAAAACTGTCAGAGTCCCTACTTTGAGTCCTATATCATGTATTTTTTAATTGAGGGGTCAACCTCAGCCAAAGTTGGGCCTTGTAAGTGGCTGGTGGCTTATCATATATCTGCAGATGTATGTAAAAAATTTTGTGTGTATGATATATGACAAATCAGACTTGTGCTGTGCCCTGATGATGGTGTCCAATATGACCCCGAAACAGCTGTCAGCATACAGCACTTCCTCCAGACTTGCTCTGTAACAGTGGATCTGGATAGCCTTATGTTGTCTGTGTGGCAGTTTACCTATTCTGTGTCAGCTAAGTGCCTTTTTTGTACAACACTGCTTCAAGCATGCCTTTTAGGACTATGATCTGTACCATTTTACCATTCCGCAGTATTTTCTCTTATAAAGTACTTATCTCTATATTTTATATTGTGTGCATTGTGGATGTATCTTCTGAATATCGAACAATATATTTATAGTACATTAGAAGTATCCACTTCAACATATGTTTACTCCAGCACTTTGATAATACAGACATGGATGTGGACTATTGAACAGATGATTTTTCTTTTTTGGAATACTTGAGATATGATGCTATGAATTTATGGACTAGAGTTACTCTGCTACTATAAATTTATTTTCCAGAGCTTGACCTCAGGTTGCAATTGTTATTGGGATACTTGTTTATGAACACTTTTCTACCATATCTTCAAATGTGAAAATTGTGACTAATAAAGAATATTTTGCACCTTTTTGCCATTCAAATTTGTGTGTTGCATACCTCCTCTTATGGTTCCATTGATGTGCTGTTACTGACTTTTCTCCAATGCCTGGGAGAGGTCATATTAGCTGATGAGGGCTGGAGGGCTACTGGCCTATCAGGAGCTGGCAGGTTCTATATCAGTGTGGCGCTGGCTTCGGTCAGCGCCGATTAAAGTTTCTGTGTTCAGTGCTGTGACCTGCTTTCTTGTCTCCTTGCCCTTGAGCTTTTTAGTGATTTTTAAGTGCCCCATCTTGATCCTGCCCTGTGCCTTGCTGTGACCCTCAGTGTCTTCTTATCCCCATCTCTCTCTCCCTGGTGTTAGGTCTATTCTGTGTTAACCCTTCCTTCTCATGAGTGCTAGTTTTTGTTACCCCTCCTGGGATCTCCCGCTGGTTGATTGTGTGCTGTGTCGGCCCTTGTACGGGTCCAGTAGGAATTCCCAGCACAAATAATCCCCAACTTGACAAAATTGTTATTGCCAATTTTATTTGTGACTTTTACAGATGACCGGTAAATAGTTATAACTTGAAATACGACAATTTCCCCTACCCCAACCCTTAAACTAATTCTCACTCTAACCGTCCCTTCCCCGAAGTCTAACCCTAAGTCTCCCCTTCTAAAATTTGTTCCCACCCCGCAGCCAAACCCTAAATTTCCCCTACCCCAACCCTTATGCTAATTCTTACCCTAACCCTCCCCTTCCACTACCCTAACCCTCCCTTCCCTACCCTAACCCTATGTCTTCTCTTCTAAGCTACATCCCCTCCCCACAGCCTAACCCTAAGTCTCCCCTTCTGCGATCTATTCCCTCCCTGCAGCCTAACTCTAAGTCTCTCCTTCAAAGCTCCATACCCACCCTGCAGCCTAACCCTAAGTCTCCCCTTCTGCGATCCATCCCCTCCCTGAAGCCCAACCCTAAGTATCCCCTTCTAAGCTCCAGCCCCTCCCTGCAGCCTAACCCTAAGTCTCCCCTTCTATGCTCTATCCCCTCCCTGCAGCCTAACCCTAAGTCTCCCCTTCTATGCTCCATCCCCTCCCCGCAGCCTAACCCTAAGTTTCCCCTTTTGTGATCCATCCTCTCTCTGCTGTTCAATCCTATAACATACTTTACTTTTGAAAACCCTCATCAGTGCGTTTGCAATTTAATTCTTAACTGTGGATCTGGCTTAACTGTGAATACAATTAACTTGACTCCCCCCAAAAACAACATGGTTTTGCCCAGGAGTGATTTTAAGTCCTTATTTTAAGAAGATTCTTAAGTGTGAATCAGGTCCTTAATTTCAAGCTCCTTCTTAAGTCTGGATCCTGCCCTATATAACAATATATGATCAGGAATGTTCACAAGGTTTACAACAGCTTTTTATTTATTTTATAATTCACAGTTAAATGCTATAGTTCTCAGAACCACAGTTTACAATTCCCTGATTGGAAAAAAGATTTTCTGTTAGTGCACAAGGTAAACATAAAGAATGTGCTTCCAGGCATCCTAATTCTTTCTGTAGACACAATTGTGTTTCTGTTAACACAAAACTATCCTATATACATATTAAAATAAATTCCTATTTTTGAATGTTTTTTTTCCCCCAACTAATGCACATTTGACAATACACGATCAAACAGACATTTCGACAACTTTTCCACACATATACTGAATCTGATCTGAATTGGCTAAATGAATTGCAAGGGTCTAAAATTGGTTGGTTTTTTTTTATTATTTGTTTTTTTTGTGAGACAATGACCCAAATAACTGGGTGACAGGATTTCCTGCCTGACACAGCAAACTTCTGCTGCAGCTAATCACACAGGATAAACTTTTGGTCTCAAAGTTTTCTTTCCTGAGATTTGATACTGAAAATGTTCATACATATGACTAGTTTCAATTAAGCAAAAAATCTTGCTTTATTAATGCAGCATCCTTACTGATATTATTTATTTACAATACATTTTAAGTTGCTCGTATAGAATAATTTAATGTGCCATTAGTTTGTCGGTGCCTAAAATAGTATTGGCAAGGTTTTTAGTTGAGGCTTGAGAAGATTACTAGTTGTTTTGTAAAATACCCAGCACCTTGCTCTACTTTAGGCTACAGTGTTCTATACATGTGTGTTTCTTTATATTTTCTAACAGTGTTGCCGACTTTTAACAGCTTACCTCCGTGATCTCCCAAAGGGAAGCCATAGTTGCATGCAGGGGCGGGGCTTAATTATGCAATTTATGCAAATTGTGTCATTAAGCCCTGCCCCTTGACTAATAAATACCCATTTATAGCTTTAATAGGGCTGGGGGCAGGCTTTATGGCACAAATTGCTCAAAACAGAGAAGCCTTGTAAGTGGCTGGTGGCTTATATATCTGCAGATGTATGTAAAAAAATTTGTGTGTATGATATATGACAAATCAGACTTGTGCTGTGCCCTGATGATGGTGTCCAATATGACCCCGAAACAGCTGTCAGCATACAGCACTTCCTCCAGACTTGCTCTGTAACAGTGGATCTGGATATCCTTATGTTGTCTGTGTGGCAGTTTACCTATTGGAATTCTGTGTCAGCTAAGTGCCTTTTTTGTACAACACTGCTTCAAGCATGCCTTTTAGGACTATGATCTGTACCATTTTACCATTCCGCAGTATTTTCTCTTATAAAGTACTTATCTCTATATTTTAGATACTATTATATACTAGCAACACTAGTATATTGGTGTTGCCAGGGAGGTGGGAAGGACTTGAGGCTGAGATTTGCAGGCTCTCCCAGGATACCGGGTAAACTGCCCAAATTTCGTGAGTCTCCTGAACATTCTGGTAGAGTCGACAGCCTGTTTTCTAATCAGTGATGACTTCCAGTTTGGAATATACACATTAATGTTTTAAGTTCGGCTGTTTATCTTACACAAAATAAGGTTGAGCAACCTCCATTTTGTGTGTTTGTTATAAAGCGTGTCTGAGACAGCAGATGAGAGGGGGCGCTGTTTGCGAGTAGCTGTTTTGGAGACTTGGGGACAGAGGCGGAACTAGTGAGTTGTGGGCCCAGGTGGAAAAAATATGCTTTGGTCCTGATGATATCCCAATTAACCCTGTAGGGAGCTTCGGCGGTGCGGTGATCATGGCTGTGGGCCCTTGTATCAGCATGGACCCCGGTGCCATTGCAGCACCAAAACAGAGAAGCCTTGTAAGTGGCTGGAGGCTTATCAGATATTTGCAAATGTATGTAACAAATTTCTCAGATTTTTTATGAAAAATAGAATGTTCTGGTTTGTTGCTGGTTAATTGCAAGTGTGCTGGGGTGCCTTTTTGTATCCATGTGTTGTTCTTTATATTTTCTAATCAGAGATGACTTTCAATCTGGAAAAACACACTTTAATGATTTAAGTTTGGCTGTTTCTCTCACACAAAATAAGGTTAGTCTCTAAAAATAATGCCTACTTAGTCCAATGTTCTGCATATGCAAAACGTATTAATAGAGATATACTATATAGAACATTTTCAATTTGTGCTGTATGCCAGAGATTATTATATTCCAACTAAATGTGCAACTGCATATCCTGCCTGCAGTAATTAGATTCTTTACAAAGTTTATTGTATCCAGGAGAGGTCCTCAGGACATTACACATTTGTCTTGCTTTATCTTCTCACTCTTAGTGGAGACAGGACTGATGTTACCTGATGGAGAGAATGAAAACACATGTTAGAGCAGTCACTTTTTTGCTGTGTACTAGTTACCACTTTATAATGAGGTCAAGTACCAATGACCAATTCAAATCTATCCTCATAACCCTTGTCCCCTGACAAGTAAAATCAGCGCATGCATGTACTAGGCAGTATGCCTGGAGATACGTCCAACAGTGCGGCTGATCCCCTCCGCTGCTTAAACTCCCTAAGGTGGGCGAGGGGGGGCATGTCATTTTTAATTTAGAGGCTGGGTATAAGTGTTCCGTGTGGATCAGTGGTTCACAAGGGACATTTAAGGTAGGGTTTTGGCAGTGTAAGTACTGCTAAATCTGCACAAGAGAGAGGAGTGACGAGGGAGGTATAGATAACGCACAGAAATCTGGATCTGGCCCTAAATTGCAGAATCATGACTCTTACTGACTTCTCTCCGGCATAACATATAAAACCACTTAATTCTACTGCATAAGTACAAGTAATTAGTAACAAGTGAATGCAGGCTGCACTTTTTTCCCCCGTATGAAATGCACATGTATATGCTGCCTGGATGAAAAATGACCACTGTTTCTGTCTCTTGCAGAAAAACAAATCTGAAGAAACTGGAAATCACTGAGTTTAAGAATTGTTCCTAACTCAGAGTAATGCAGCTAATGGAAGTCACTACTGTTGGGAAAAGTTTGGTTCTCTGACTTACATACATCTACATCATTACGAGTCCCCACTACAAAGGCTCACATTGCGAATTAGGGACAGCCGAAAGCTGTCGGAATTGGCTGGGAGCGAACAGCCCTTACGAAATAGTACCATATCTCCAGAAAGACATAAATACATTAGAGACTGTGCAAAGAAGAGCAACTAAAATGGTCCATGGCCTTTGTAGCAAATCATACCAAGAAAGGCTAGAGGAACTAAACGTATAAATGTATAGCTTGGAGCAGAGAAGGGAGAGGGGGGACATGATTGCAGCTTTCAAATACATCAAGGGTTGTGACCGGCTAAAGGATGGTAGCATTTTTCAAAAGAAAAGGTGTAATAGAACACGAGCGCATGAATATAAACTGGAGGGTGGTAGATTCAAAGGAAATGTGCGGAAAAATCACTTCACCGAAAGGGTGATAGATAAGTGGAATAGCCTCCTAGATAAATGGAATATTCTCCCATCTGAGGTGGTTGAGGCCAATACAGTAGAACAATTTAAACATGCTTGGGATAAATATAAGGGTATCCTAAACTGTAAACCAAATTGAGGGTAAATAGGGTCTAGGGTCAGTATAGGTTTAAATAAACAAATTGTCAGACTAGATGGGCCATGTGGCTCTTATCTGCCGTCACTTTCTATGTTTCTATGTTACCATCCACCCACACTCATCTACATATAGGTGTGAAATAGAACATTCTGAGAATTGGTTACTAATATGCTGTTATTGCTATTTCCAAATAGTATAAGCTTTGCTTGGGTGTTTGCTAAAATAAGGTTTCTGCCATGTCTGTATGCTTGAAGACATGGCCACTGGATGGCAGTATTGTCATGCTAGGGTAGCTGACAAGAAAAAAATTGTGACCCAATTTTGCTATTATATAAAAATAAACAGGTACTTACCAAGGGCAGAGTTGTAGTAAATTTATGGATGCACAATGTATGTATCTAAAAATAAATGTACCCAAACTGTGCCCCTTTATAAATAATGCAAGGGACAGATGAAGCTCATACTACCCATTAGAATGGATCACTGCCTTATTGGTGCATTAAGCTGGGTACACACTAAAGTTTTAACTCATAATGCGGCATATTTTCAGACAGTAGTAACAATGTGTAACATGTTGGAGATAGCTGAGAATTGCCATGTGATCAGCACAATGATCGTCCGATAAATCTCCATTGTGTACCTAACTTAAGTGTCCACATTTGAAGTCCCACTTAGGTATGGATATATGGAATATAAGCTTAGAGACGACAGCAGAAACATCTGAACCAGGGAAATGTGATAACGACCCATTCCTATATGATCACATCAACCCTTCCAGACACTTTCTTTATACTGTTTGCCATTCTCTATTATGTAAAAAAAAAAAGTGAGAGCTAAAATCTGATTGGTTGCTATGTGCAACATCTTCACTTTTCCAAACCCACAGCTTAGTAAATAAAGTGAGAGCTAGAATCTGATTGGTTGCTATGTGCAACATCTCCACTTTTTCAAACCCACAGCTTAGTAAATCTGGCCTGTGCTTTTTAGGTCAGGCTTTTGAATAATATTGTTTGCATATGCTTTCATATTACACATCTGACGACATGCACCTCTAGTTCCAAATATATCCATGTTAAAGTAACTTATACTGTATGTAAACATTCACTTTATACTAAAAAAACAACACTATCATTACAGTTAAAGCCAACTTTTTTTAAATTAAATAAAAGTTGCAAAAGTGGCTTTATTCATTGCAATAAAGGCAATAAGTAGAGGCTGGTTAAATGTTTATTATGCAATAGAAAATAGAGTTATTTGCACAGAGAGCCTGATCCAGACCTAGGCTGATGCGCTGTGCTTAGTAAAGCACAGCATATCGACGTGCACTCTGCCCGGCACTCCCCCTGTGCGAGCGTATTTTCCATTGCTTACGCTGGCTGAAGGCTACCCTAACTTCAGCCGGCCTAAGCAAGGGAAAATGTGCTCACACAGGAGCGTATGCCCACATTAAACTAACTCCCCCCACCCACCTACACTAACCTGAACATAGTAACGCTGGGGGACGCCCCCTCCAGTGTTACTACGGTGCTCCTACGGATGCCCGATCAACGATTGGGCGTTGCCGTAGCTACGCCGGGCAACATCTGCCCAGCACATGCGCAGAACGGCTTTTAAGCCGATCTTACGCTGCTGGCTGGCGTCTTAACGCCAGCCATCGTAGGTCTGGATCAGGCCCAGAGACCCTAGTAGCAAGAATTTCTAGTCTGAATCAACATGAGGTGCAATATAGTGGCAGAAATAGTCATTTTATTTACAAATTGAAGTCATAGAGTGACTTCAAAAAAGGGGCACTTTTCAGATATGCACGCCAGAGGTAAAACATAACATTTATTGGTTAAAAATATAGTATGTTTTTATATATAGTATAGTATATATATTTTAACCAATTAGAACTAATGTTATGTTTTACCTCTGGTGTGCATATCTGAAAAGTGGCCCTTTTTTGAAGTCACTATGACTTCAATTTGTAAATATAAATGTTTATTATACCTGTGAGTATTGAATTATTATCAGCTATGCTAAATTGAGTTATTGTGCTGACGTGCATAGATAAGAAACAATGAGAAAGTGTCTTGCTGTGGGTGATGCACAGGTGCCTCACAGACAACTGATTTACCATAAGTCTTCAGTCAGACGGAGAAGAGGTCAATGTCTAAATCTGGCCATAAACTAGCACAATTATCGGTCCCAGCAGGGGGTGGCCTGATAAAAGGGACGATTTCTCGCTAGGGAAATGTCCCGTTATCAGCACCATACACCTCCTCTACTGGGACCAATAATCCTAGCAGAAGAGGAGGGGCAGGGCTCTCAATGCTGCTGCATATCTATGTACAAAGCTGCTCTGACAGCTATGAAGTATGCTCTCAAAGCTGCCAGCGCAGCATAGTACATAGATATGCAGCAGTGTCTATTGCAGGGAGTAGTACAGACAGGGGTCAGCGGAAACTGCGCTTTACACAGCGCGGCTTCAGCTGATCTCTGGCTGTACTACTCCCTGTAATAGACGCTGCTGCATATCTATGTACTATGCTGCTCTGACAGCTTTGAAGGTATACTTCATAGCTGTCAGAGCAGATTTGTACATAGATATACAGCAGCAGCTTTGAAGAATAGGGAGACATCCAGCTGGCTGATTGCCTCCCTTAAAATATCGGGAGCTTGCTCCCAATTTAAATTAAACATGTCAAAAGATCAAATAAACATTTCTGGTGCGTTTATTTGGCATTTAAAAAATGGATCTTGGCCATTAACTATCTATAGTAGATATATACTGAAACAAATATTACAGTAGTAGATAATGCTGATTTACCTGAAGATGCCAGATCCTGCTGACTCCTAAAGCTGCTGCCTTTATTTAGGGAAAATTTTGGTCTATTCACAATTACAAAGCCCCCTTCTACTTCCTTGTCCTGAACTGGAGTTGGAGATTTCTTGAAAATTCTAAAGCTTGATTTTTTCGTAGTCTTATTTGTCCGATTGTCTTCCTTGGCTTTCCCAGCCTCTTTATTAGAGGGGGTGGCAGCTTTTGGAAGATTCTCCAATTGCACAATTTCTGGTAATTCTTGTTCGATTGTAATGAGGTTGTCCAAGAATTTTTCCATTCTTTTATCCCCTTCACTTTCTCCACTATCTCCATCAGCTGGTGGATTTGGCGTTCCAAATCTTAACATTTCACCTGGAGCGGGACTTCTCCCCACGACCAATGAATATTTAGGGTTAATGAGCTTGCGAGCAACAGTGGATGAACGCAGTCTTGCACTGATCATGGGACTAGGCCGAGTATCAGGTAAGGACAATTCTTTATAAAGATTAACTTCCTCTGAAATTGCATATAGTTCACGGAATTCAATGTCAAAAGGCTCCGTGTACTGCCCAGACAGGAGTGTCATAATGTTCCGATCCACCCTTAACGATGACCAGGTCAACCTGTAAGATATGACTGAATAATAATACAGGAAAAATATTTCAGATGAGTATGTCTTTCTAGCTGGTTTTTCAAGTGAAGCCATCCTTCCAATCATAATTAGGATTACATCATGTAGCCCCACATAAACCCTTGGTTTATACAATGCACAGATTTGTGTATCACTATATATTAAATAACCTCAGAAGTTACAAAATATTTCCTGTTGTTTGCTTTTTAAGTTTACATAGTTATAAACTATAAAACAAACCCAATGATGCCATCTACTTCTCCTCTATTTATAGATACCACATGGACACCAACCTAGTACTGTAAAAAGGTAATCTATAGAACCGCGCTCCCCCTAGCACAGCTGCTGATACCCTCTACCTGGAAATCACATCCAATTTTCTAAAGATCGGTGTACCTCTTCCAAACTGAAAGGGGTACTCCAATGTAAATATGAAGATATAAAGGTAGTAGGAATAAAAAGCGCTATTGCATACAGAAAAAGTTCTAAAAAGTTCAAAGTTGGGACTCTGACAGTTTTATAGTTAGCAAAGGAAAAGACGTTGGGGTTTCAAGCGCACTAATACCCTGCAAAAGCCGCAATCTAACAATAAGAGGTGTCTCAATAGCACCTCAGAGAAAAGTAAAATAACACAAAGATATATATTGGTAGATATGCGGCACTGGGTATTTCACAACGGTGGGGGGAGTGTCAGACTCTAAGCAGGTAAGTAAATATATCAACAAGTAGGTGAATATATCAA
>WWET01002464.1:25786-44270 GCA_011038615.1 Limnodynastes dumerilii
ATTATATTCTTTATTCACACTAGCTGCGCCCCAGAATATACATCAGATACACTATGTGCTTTACTAAATTGTGTGGCAAACATAAAAAGTTAATTCCATTGCTGGTATAGAACAGATTGAAACTATTTTCCTTTGGCATTTTTAAATTACGCAGACAGTGAATATAGTGATTATATATAAAATTACCTGAAAGAACCGAAGACGACTTTATCTCCATCTACCATCAGGTATTTGTGTGAGATTGAGCCACTAATTTTCCCAGATGGCAGGTAGAATCCTACTCCCGTCACATACCTGACACGTAGGTTCTATGTAGCGAGAAGAGAAAAGAAAGCCTTGAAAAATGTACTGATTTTAATCTTTACCACCTTAAACTGAATGATAGTCCAAAGAATTACCATGGTGCAGGTTAAACATACTTGTATATTTTATAGACTACCCCTTTCCAATGGTGAGTGGTGGGGATGGGCAGGTCATGAATTCCATAATAAGGCCCCACTAAAAGCTGCAAAACCACAATAAAATGTGTTCTGCTCACCTCTCCAATGAAAGAGAATTGGGACCAGGCAAATGCACTAAGTGTTGTGAAATGAGAGTTCCCATCATGCTTTGTTATCAGTTATGCTCTACTGGAGCATGATGGGAATTGTAGTGTGGTGTTGTGGGTTGCCGCAGAGAAAGGTATAAGGAGACCCATTTGATTTCACTTGAAGCTTGTTAGTTGTTGACTTGCTAGTTGATTTCACTTGTAGAGTATTTGTTAATCTCTATGCGTGCAGATAACACTTTGTGCACAATTATGAGTCCTGTGCATGTGCAAACGTCTGTGGGCGACCCGATCTGGATGCATTCCGTCCTCCCGTAAAGAAAAAGGACGCTTTCAACAGCTGCGCTGGGTTGCACTGGCATGTAAGTGTAACTTAATATTACAATGTATACTATAGGTGTTAAAATTCTCTGAGTATGGAATCATATTGGAAAATGTAAGGCAGGCCTGGCCAACCTGTGGTTCCCCAGATGGTCTTCCCAGATGTTATGAAACTACGAGTCCCAGTGTGCTTTGACAGCATGGCCATAGTTGATACCTGACAATCCATGCTGGGAGTTGTAGTTTAACAACACCTGGAGAGCCACAGGTTGGCCAGACCTGACTTAAGGTATAGAATTGGTATCGGCGGTTCTTTGGGAAAAGGGGAGTGGTTATCACACAGATGTCTGCATTATGCAGACCTACAATTATAAATACCCACACATTTGATGATTGCATATCATATGGATCAGGATCCAGTCCTTTGTTTGTTAATAACACCCAGAGTCAGAAAATACAACAAACAACATAAATCCAGCTACATCAATATTACCCGAAGCATAAGGCCAGATAGCTGCATTAATTCACACATCTCCAGAAAATGCTTAACTCCACTCTCGCCCAAAATGATGTAGACTGGGACCCTCCGTTTGTCTGCTGCGTCCAGCACATCTTTGAAAACCTCACGGTCCGTAAAATAGTCCATTACGATGGCAATTACCTGTCATATGGAAAGAAAAGACGTGCTGAAAAAGTAACCATATGCACGAATGTATGTTCTACCCGTGTCTGTGTGGGTTTCCCCCAGGTGCTTTGGTTTCCTCCCACATGCCAAAAACATGCTGGTCAGTTAATTGGCTGCTGACTAAATTATCCCAAGACTGTGTGTGTGTATGTTTGTGTTAGGGAACTTAGAATGTAGATCCAATAGGGCAGGGACTGATGTAAAAGTGAAATATTCTCTGTAAAGCACGGCATAATCTGATGGCGTTATACAAAAACCTGTTAATATATAAACTTGATTTATTGATTTACTGTTTCTATACTAGAAAGGAGGGCGTTTTTCCTCGCACTAGGATTGGCAGCTTTACCAGTATGGGTCTGAATTATGCAAATGTGATGACATAGGACCGGATCCAGATTTAAGAGCGTCAGGTGATTTACGCACGCAAGGTGCGTAAATCACCAGACTGAAATGGAGGGCGCATGCGCCTCCAGATGTTACGCTAGGATTACTATAGTAACTTTGTTCCGTCCGAGCCCATTTGCGTGTAAAGTGTACAGTGTGGGAGGGGGCTCCCACACTGTAGCGGATCAGCGGTCGTACGGACCGCTGATCCCCAGTTTGTGCTGCCGCTCTGCGTTCCTCCTTAATTTTAGATTTCACTAAAATTTTAATATCAGAGAAACGACGACTGCAACTACTTTCCGTACGCCGGTATAAGCCTACAGAATTCACGGCCAAAATGACCTGTTGCCACAGCATATGCTTTATAGCAAAAGATGTGTTAGGGGCATCTTCCCCAAGCAACTGGCTATAATTAGCCATCACCGTCTCCACTAAGGCGTCATTCTCTTCATAAGAAAATCGGATATTTCTTCCGGTTTTGTTTTTACAGGCGCAGATTGAGCACCATGGGAGGAGCCGCCACCACTTCCTGATGGAGTCTCCTTTCTGCTGGACATGATGACACTATGATCAAACAAAATGGACAATAGAAATATAACTAATTGAAAGTGACAAGTGTAAATTGACATAAGTTAATATTTATTAAGTGCTCAAATTTAAAATTATAATATTTTTAATAAATTATCTCTGAATAGTTCATATATTTTGAATGTAAAATAAATAATTATCTTAACATGATTTTGTTTGCAATTTTTGACTAACATTTAACACAGTTTACATTTTGAATATATTTTGAAACACCACGATGGCCTCTATACCAAATATTATAAGATGAATTTAATCAACATTCATACTGGGTAATAGAATAAAAAACCTGTGATTTCGATTACACTATGTGACATACACTGACACATATTAAAGATGACTTTTATTTGGCTACAACCAAAAATACCAAAAGCCAAAATAAAAACCATTGGGTATAGTACATATGTATTTGTAACATATATACATAACACTCACTAAATATCCACACATATCAAGACTATAAAGATGCTTTTGAAATATATTTGAAAATGTACAACACATGAGTTTTAGTTTTTATGTCACGGGAAAACATGAAGAACGCTAAATTAACAATGTAACATATATGTACAATTAATGATGTAATAAAATTTAAACATACTTACAGAAAGTTGTATTCTGATTATGTTGAAAGGTTTGTGGATCAAACTAGTTCCAAAATGCAGCCAAACAATTCCACCCCACTTCAGCAAATACAAACACTGCAAACTAAAATGGTGGACAGAGACTATTTATACACAGTTCAAATCACTTAATCTCGCGTAATTTCACACAAATTACGCGATTTGCAGGTCATGAGACGATTTGCAAATCAAAACCTTTCTCCTATACTTTAACATTGTGATATATTATATCTCCGCGATTAATATATCAAAATCAATGCGATATTGATAGTTTCAAATCAAACCATCTCATGTGATATTTTTGAAATCGCATCCAAATCGTATGTTACTAAATAAGGTGATTTGTGGAAAAATATCACATCAATATCACCGCGAGATGCTTTGATTTAATATCACACTGAAAAAATCGCGTTTAGTAAATAGACCCCTCTGTCTGCTACCCACAGCCCTGATCTATAACTTGCAGTTCAGTGGGACATCAGCCAGACAGGGGTCGAGCAGCAACCAAATAAGTCAAAACGAAGTTATATCAGATCCAAATCATATTCTGTGGCAATTAGTACAACCTAAGAGGAAAATGGCCAGGAGCTATATAATCCTAATAGAATTGGTGTTCAGTACAAGGATTATCCTGTCACAACTGGTTGTCAGCAGTAGGAACCATGGTGATTAGTAAATGTATAGAAAAGATACAGCACTAATTGAAAACTGTCGTGTTGGCGCTAATAAAGATAGACAATGGCATTCCCATCAATTTAAAAATTAAACACTTTATTAAATAATAGCAACTCTAAATGGATAAAAAAAATTAACCTTATTAGTTACAAGCACACATTCAATGATGTATCAAATTAGCACTGCGTATCTGATGCTGCTGATATGGAAAAAACACAGGTGACTGCAAATGGTTGGTATAAGGAGCCCTGATAGAGTTTGTTTCAGCAAACAGGACACGGTAGTAAGCACCATGTAAGTTCTATTTAGTTTGGTATAAGTTGGATTTATATTTCAAAGCGGATAGTCTGTCACTATAGGTTCTATCCATTTATGCATTTCATCTGCTGCAGACTTTCTTAAAGCAATGGCTTTAGTTTCAGAGTCCACATATTTAAATTACCCCACAGCTATTTAATCATGTAACCTCTCAGCTTAGAGGTAACACATTTATAAGTTCAATAATGCAAATGTTTACCAACACACTATTACTTGTTTATATTGTACATGTTATAATGGGACTATACATAATGGGCCTGTCGCTAGGACGGCGGGCGTAAGCGTAAGAGCGGCTGAAAAGCCGATCTGCGCATGCGCCGGGCAGATGTTGCCCAGCGTAGCTATGGCAACGTCCGATCAAAGATCGGACGTCCATAGGAACAGCGTAGTCACGCTGGAGGGGGCGTCCCCCAGCGTTATTATGTTAAGGTTAGTGAAGATGGGCGGGGGCAGTTAGTTTAATGAGGGAGGGAGGGCTTAGCGTAACAACGCTCCTGTGCGAGCATATTTTCCCTTGCTTAGGCCGGCTGAAGTTAGGGTAGCCTTCACCCGGCGTAAGCGAGGGAAAATACACCCGCACTGGGGGAGTGTCGGGGAGAGTGAACGCCGATACGTTGTGCTTTAGTAAGCACAGCGCGTCGGCGTAGGTCTGGATCAGGCCCGTTGTAACAACATACTATTTCAATTGTTACTTTATAGAAGTCTGGCACCCAATATTGCCTAATATATATCTTGACTATTGATGTATATATATATATATGTGTGTGTTTGTGTGTGTGTGTGTGTAATATAATGTTGGGCTTGCTTATTTTATGTTTCAGAGTTGGCAACACTGTCTGTGGCCTTACGGCCGCAGATGTGGTCGTAACGGGGCTTCCCCCGCCCCAACACCAAATTTACATGGCTATTTTTACATGGCAATTTTTGTGTTGCCCCCTTGTTCATACCGGCCAACATAGTTCGCCTGCCGGTGCGCAAGCGTAAAAACTTTGTGCGCATGTGCAAAAGTTAGATTCCAACGACGTGCGTATTTTCCCTGGCGTGCGTTCCTTAGGATCTACCCTCTTAGTAACGATAGCCCACTTACACATGCAAGCTGTGTAAGTGGGTTGATTGGACTGGAGGGCGCATGCGCCCTGCAGATATTACGTTAGTTTTACTAATGTAACAAACTCTGATGGTATTTACGACCAAAGGGGCAGTGCTTCCCCTCCGCCCACTAAGTTGGGCGTGAGGAAGCATACAAAGCGGATCAGCAGTTATATATATAACTGTTGGCGTTTTTACGTATGTGGGGGTGGGTAAACCAAAGTTCTCAAAAATTATATTCAGCAGCACTTGCATATAACTGTCAAAATGTAGACTGCTTAAAGTACATTTAAACGTCACATGACAACAATGGTGCAATTAAAGCTGGTATGCTATACCATTAGAAATTGTTTGCTGATTTGTCCTACCCCCTCGATTGCCAAGCTGCAGGAGAGAGCCAAAAGGCCCTCAGTAAAACTCATTAACATACAAGCAATACTAGGCAATTAGTAAACCCAACATTCAGCACATATAAAAAGGTCAGTTTGTTTGTCTTTAATTGTTTTGAAGCTGTTATGTTTAATTATAAACCTAATTTATGACATCCAAGTTCTAAATAGCATTGTCACTACACTATGCATAGTATTCCCGGAAATGATACATCTCTCAACTTCTATTGGTATTCAGTTTTTAATTGCTGACCTAGTAACCTTATTTCTGATTTTAGTGTAGTTGTTCATGCTGTAGATAAATACTATGTTTTTCATTTCTCTGATGAAATTATCAACTGTTACTGTACCAGTGTCCCACTTCCTGGGGCGCAGAGTCTAACCAGCAGGTCGCGGCCCCCGATAGGCGTTAACCAGTACCGCAGAACAGTATCCGGTGGTAGGGCATCGCCGAAACAGGAAAGTGCCAATATAGTCAAGTATACCAGAGGAGTAGAACAGAAACACCAGGTAGACTGAATTGCAGGAGAAGCAGCACAGAATAATAACCAGATGACTGGTGTGCAGAGGGAGTGTCACAAGATACAACAAATATTAGTGCAGAAGGAGAGGCACAATAATAACCAGATTTACTGGAGTGTAGATGGAGGGGCACTAGATAAACTAACAGGAGTGCAGATAGAGAGGCACAATAGTAACCAGATATACTGGAGTGCAGATAGAAAGGCTTGATAGTAACCAGATATACTGGAGTGCAGATGGAGGGGCACTAGATAAACAAACAGGAGTGCAGATAGAGAGGCACGATAGTAACCAGATATACTGGAGTGCAGATGGAGAGGCACAATAATAACCAGATATACTGGAGTGCAGATGGAGAGGCACAATAATAACCAGATATAGCGGAGTGCAGATGGAGAGTACGATAGTAACCAGATATACTGGAGTGCAGATAGAGAGGCACGATAATAACCAGATAGAGTGGAGTGGAGATAGAGAGGCACAATAATAACCAGATATACTGGAGTGCAGATGGAGAGTACGATAGTAACCAGATATACTGGAGTGCAGATGGAGAGGCACAATAATAACCAGATATAGTGGAATGCAGATAGAGAGGCACGATAGTAACCAGATATACTGGAGTGCAGATGGAGAGGCACAATAATAACCAGATAAACTGGAGTGCAGATGCAGTGGCACTAAGTGCAACAAACAGCCCCACCTGCTTATTGCTATACAAAGCAGAAATGAACAGGTGCAGTGCATACCTGCCAGCAATGGGCACAAGTAATTTAAATAGAGGAGGAAGTTAGTGCTTGTCACTCTAAGGTTTGGCCACTGCCTGTTCACTGGCCTTGTCATTTATGCCACAGTCACACCTTCTTGTCTCAACTCCCATACCTTTACAGTTGGGAAGTATGGACCTGATTCACACTTAAGAATCATCTTAAAATAAGAACTTAAAGTCACACCTGGGCTACACCATGTTGATTGCAGGGGAGTCATATTTCATCTGTTGCAAACAGCACTAGTATTGAGAGGTGATATTTCCCAGCCCAAGTCTAAACAACAGTGTGATAGTAAAGCTGGTCAGTATCTGTGTGCAGTAAGCAATTCAGAGATATATCCCTGCATGCAGGAGTGACTTTAAGTTCTTATTTTAATTAGATTCTTAAGTGTGAATCAGGTCCTATGTTACTATAAATGCACATTATGTACCTCATGAACATATTAACCCAAATCTTGGATCTGATCCAGAGTTTTGGTGCACGGAATGGCCAGTGTCAGATATAAGTGATTAAATATAGTATGAAAAAGGCTACATAATATGCAAACACACAACACTGCCTGTTAAGTAAATAACATGGGCAACCCTTTTAGACAAATATAATGTATGGGATACTTAAAATAATTCATGACAAATCTTTGTGCTCCCTTTTAACTTTTTCATGATAAAGGAATCAAGCAACTTCAACCTTTATTGTAACATTATTAGTGTTTTCGTACTGAGTTGCTATTTAGAAAATGTACTTAACATGCAGGTTAAACTGGTTTTTCTTCTCAGATTTTCTAATAAAGGCTCTATGCACAGGATTGTGGTGTTCAATAATATTGTAAAACTCTGATTTTCGTTTTAGAACACAAACAAGGAGCAATTTACATGCTCTAAACAGAGGTACATGACTATATATCTAAAAAAAACCACAAAAGACCCAGAGAAAAAAGTAATAATACTTTATCTGATAAGATCAAGCAAAGGACTGTGATAGGATAAACCTCAAATATAATACATTTCACTATCAGTTTATGTTGGGTTTACTTAGTGGTAATAAGCAATGATGAAGTGTTCTCTGTTTTACTTTATTCAAATGTGCATAGATAACAATAGCTGCTAACTAACAAAACTATTTATTACAACACTACGGTTTTGTTTTTTTATATATATTTATGACAGCTAAGATTCCTCTTATATGAAATGTATTTATTTAGTTTATTAACAGGTTATTATATAGTTATTATATGAGCCTCGATGAGGCATAGCAATCAATCCCTGGAGCACCGAACACGGTGCTCCGATAGGTAAGTGTAAAAACTTGAGAAACATTGTTGCATTCGATCGAAACGTGTTGGCCGGTGCTTTTAGAGTTACCTACAGAGACTACTTATACAACTGAGCTGTTTTGCCAAACATGGATCTGTGTGCCTTTAAAAATTAGGAGTGATCCCTTGGCTTCTTATTCGTGATGCTTTTATAAACATATTGGGCCGGATAAAGAGCTATGTGCTTGTTATGTTTCATCATGTAGCGTATTTTCTATGCACGTACTGTGGCTGTTTTTCGCTTGCTAAAGCCTACCTCAACTTTTCAACTACTGATGTACGTAAAGGCTTCACGTACATAAGTGCCTAAGCACGCCCATACTGTACGATTTAAATGCCTCCAAAGCGTAATTACGGGTGTCGCATGGATGTCACGCCCCTTCGTTTGTAGTTGCGCTGTTGATATGTGGCTAGTACGTACGTTCAGAGTTACGAGGCATAACATCTGCCGTGCGCATGCGCAGTAAATACTAATGTGTGGTTTTATGTCAGCGGCTAGCGTAAAATCGCTCGAGTACACAGTTTAGGACCTGGCGCGTTATGTACGTATCACTCTTGTAGTATTTAAACTCTTGATGTTTTTATGATTAAATAAACCTCATTGAATTGCACTCTCTTCCCCTATATGCAGGACCTTGAATATCTGAGAAATGGAATCATCCTGTTTGAACCTTACATCCAAATTACCGATTAAGGGTTATTCTAACTGTAAGCTGAACTTTTCCTGTATGCCCTGCATTTCATGATGAACTGCGGTGAAATATTGTATAACTGCTAACTGTGACAGACATTGATTGCTGTGTGAAGTTCCAACACAGTTAAGCTAAATATTGAACTACACTCTGGATAATGAATATTGTGTTTTCTTGGATTTGATACTTTCTATTGAGTCACTTTTGAATTTTCTTTTCTGCTTATACCTAGCGCCAATACATTGTTGTTTTTTGTTACATCCTCTCAATATAAGTACAGGCTGCATGTGGTTTGTTTAGCACTGGTACTATACGTTTTAATTTGTGATTCAAGTGTAAAAACTACCCAAACTGTCTCCCTAATTCTAACCCTAACCCTCTCCTTCCATGACCCTAACCCTCCCTTCTCTCAAGCCTGACCCTAACCCTCCCTTCTCTCAAGCCTGACCCTAACCTTCCCTTCTTTATAGCTTAACTCTAATACCCCCCCTCCCCGCAGCCAGACCCTAATCCTCCCCTTCTATGGCCCTAACCCTAACCCTCCCTTTCTAAGAGCCTAACCCTAAACCCCCAACACGAAAAGTCTCCGGAGCTGTCAGCGGCGGGTCCCGTGAATGAATGGGTGAGTATGCCGATCGTCACACTTATCATTCTTAAAAAAAATTCTATAAAGGCTGCATATTTGAAATAGACACAGACGAAAAGGAACTTTCGTCTGTCTCTATTACTAAAAGCAGCCGTTCGCAGCAGAGACTGCAACCGATTGCAAACATATTGGTTGGGTAAAAGAAGCTTTCATTCTTTAGGATATTACGATCTTATACAAATAAACATCATTCTAGAACGTTTTGTGCATTTTATATTACACTCTTCTATTTTATGCATCCAGAGGGAAATTAAAATTATTCCTATAATTTGTAGCGTTTTAAAGCATCTGAAAGAGTGCTGGTCCAGAGTATTCCCATCTTTTTTAATGTAAATGTGTGTTTTCTCTCTGAGCTGCATACAAAGGCACAGCACAAAGTCATCCGTATAAACGTACATAAACACCGACTGTGACTAGGGGCAAGTTGTTGGCAGAAAGTGGCTTCCTACTATAGTATGTAGAATGTACCTGTGAGGAATTGCAGTCATGTTTGCATCCCGTTCTACCGGATTTTTATTTACTAGTTCAGGGCATAATGTAGACGGCAACAAACAGCTATTCTGGCTAACCTGTGGTTCACCCCTTTGGGCTAAAATTCTTAGCTTTTAATACACACAAATTTTACATTTTCTTGGTCTGATGCATAACTACAAACTATACAATTTTTTTAATATTTTAAATATTAGAAGTCTATTCTTTTCACACAAGTGACCAACTATATTTAAATTATCGAATTGTTTTGTACATGTTTTCACCATCTTCAGAGGGCAATAACAAGTACCAAATAATACTGAACAGAAGTTCTAAGCTAATACTAGTTAAATAGTTCCCCACGCAAACAAATCTGCAAATCTTCCCTCCCCACCTCTTTACCTTATATCAATGAACTTGCATTACAATATAAAGCTTGTACAATATTTGCAGCTTTTTGCAAGGCCAACCACACAAGGAGTTCCCTCACCCTGCCAAAACCATCATACTAGTTAATGCAAACACCTGGGCCAGATTTACTAAGCTACGGGTTTGAAAAAGTGGAGATGTTGCCTATAGCAACCAATCAGCTTCTAGCTCTCATTTTCTGATTGGTTGCTATGAGCAACATCTCCACTTTTCCAAACCCGCAGCTTAGTAAATCTGGCCCCTGCTGTTATGTGTACTCATATACTTTGTGCTGCAGACACCTGGAATTAGGTGGAGTCATTTTACACAATCTTTCATTTAACCAAGACAACGCAAGCGCTTGGAAAACACATTTAAGCACATATGTAACTTTAACTGAAATTGTTTTCTGAATTTCTCATTTTGTAGCATTTGTATTTTATAATATCTCTGCTATCTGTATATGTCTGTGGAATCACATCCAATAAATCTGTCCTCTAGCTTCCACACCTTCAGTACTGCCCTTAAATCTCATTTCTTATCATATTACTCAATAACCCACTCAACCTTCTATGAACAAGCTCTTCACTTTACTTTGCCTTCACTTTACATGTCTTGCATACAATGACATGTTTTCTTTCAGTATCAGTTCTGATACTAACACCTTTACCATGCAGCTAGGCTGGATTATGTTCTTTGTTATATGTACCATTTACCCTAATGTATAAACCCTGATTATGCTAAGCAGTAGATTACAGCCTGGCGATTATTACCCAGTTCATTTTTATATATAATGGGCCAGATCCTAAGCTACGTCCGCTAGTGTATTTACGGTAGCCAGACACGTAAAAAACGCTATTTTGTATGTTCTGCGCATGCGTGCGGCAGATGTTACGGCACGTAACTGTGAATGTACGTACCATCCTGGTATCAAGAGTGTAACTATGGATGAAGGTTTCAGAGGTGGTGTGGGGCATTTAAATCGTACAGTATGGGCGTGCTTAGGCGTGTAACTACGTGCAGCCATTACGGCCGACAGGAGTTACGCTTAGAAAAGTTGAGGTAGGGTTTGGCAAGTGTAAAACGGCAAAAGTATGTACGACCGAGAGGAGTGCCTAGGGGAGTGCATAGTCATTACGATACGCGTTAAAACGTAAAGGAAACGTAGGTCTGGATCTGGGCCAATGTCTTTTTAAAATGTAGTTTTGTAAGATACTGGAACTATATAACAAACTGTTAAAAAATGTGTCAAATACTAAGTGTCATTTCCTGTTTAAAATATTGAAAAATGTACTGTATACAACATTTATTAAAATGTATTTATTCAATGAGTACAGAACGGACTCCTAAACATTAGTCCATACAAGACTGCATTGTGTTGGGGGATGAGGAAGATTATTAAAATGTATGTACTGATGTAGATTGGGGAGGTTCATATTCTCATAAACCATCAATCACCTCTTCCTCTCTAGCTACCTCTACCTTCTTGCATTAACAGAAACATGACTCAGACATCCAGCCACTGCCTCACCCGCCACACTATCACATGGTGGACTCTACTTTATTCATATCTCCAGACCTGGAGACAGATGGGGAGATGGGGTTGGAATACAACTTTTCCCTAATTGCACATTCACAGTTCTACCCCTTGTCCCTTCACTTACTTTCACATCCTTTGAAGTACATGCTGTCGGAATCTTTAACCCGTTTCCTCTGCGTGTGACTGTAATCTGACTACTTCCCCCCCTAAACATTTTAAACATTTTAATGGTTAAACGGACCAGATCCAGAACTACAGCCGACAGGGAACTTACGCAAGTCATTTGCATAAGTTCCTTTCAGGGAACATCTGTGCATGCGTGGCAGATGTTACCTTAGGGAAGAGGTAGAACCTACATTTATGATGGCTCTCTCCCCCCCATATAGCCATTTAAATGAAGGGTACAGGGCAGGGGAAGCCCTGTTATGACCAGCATACGGCAGTAGACCTATTTGTAATAGTTAAGGTAGGAATCTGAACACGTAAGTATCTGATATTTTCACCTCTTCCTAATCTGCAACCTGTTCTCTTGATCCTGCATCCTCACCAGTCAGTCAATCTTCTGTGTGTATTCCAATTATAACATGAATCTTCTATCTCTCTCTATACTGGTATCTTGTCAGAGGCAGGCTTAAATAGAGCAGCTGATGAGTGAGCTCCAGCAAGAGAATGAGCCACACCTGTGCACTAATGCCTGCAGCAAAGAGTAAAAACCAGGGAGTCCTGGAAACAGAAAGAAGGTCATGTGATCAACAAAGGTAAACACCTTTTTAATCACCTTTTTAATCACTACTAAATCTAAAGGTCACAATTCTCTTCTAATAGTCCTGGATATTTCTGCAGTTTTTGACATTTTAAAGACCACATGTATGTAACGAAATGTTACGTAGATAGCATAAAATAGTTACTACACATGCATAGTAGTGCTGCACCTAAAACTAGGCATGTAAGAAGAAAAATTCTCAAGTGAAAATCCGGTCCCATATTTTTATTATCTGTCTATTTATTTGTGTTTAAATCAATATTCTTTACCATTGGAATTCTAGATTTACATGGGATTGCCTTCATGAAAGGAATTACCAGTGGTAAAGGGCATGTCAGAGCATTGTAACAAACCAACAGCTACTGACAGGCAACATAACCCCTCAGGGGGGATCATTTATATTTAATTGCTGCTCTTCCTTTTGACAAGCTTCACATAAAATCAGATGACAAATCTGTAGATGAAGACAATCTAAAAGTGAGGGGATTAGGAGCATGCTCTCTCATGTTCTGCTTCGGCTCTTTTTACAGAAATGAAGCCTACTCCCATTTGGGAAACAAAGCAGAACAATAGAGTTTGGGACTGTGAAACCAGTATTTATTCAGTAGAACAGATGCAACATATTAGTAAGTGAAGTGACCTTCCTCTATACCTAGTATCTGTGAAGAAAATGACATTAACAATCTGTCCAAATACAACAACAAAAAAACATATGATCTTAGTTTACAACTACAAGATACATGAGATGTAGCAGCTCTGGCCAACATAAAGAAAATGATCTAAGTGACCCTATAACACTTAATAGAGGTAAATGGACACTGAAAACACTGGACATTGAAAAAAAAACAAAAAAAAAACTTGTTTACAAACGATGAACTGGATTCAGACTTCATAACGATCACAGAAAATTGGAAGAATATACTTCCCAGCACTCTCCCAGACCACAGCTAATTGTAGTAGTGTGGTATCATAAGGTATTACTCGGCAGGTCAGAGAATATTGCACCTACCTCTCTGGTGTCTTGGGTATTGGCATATAATCAATAGTAAATGAAAGGTAGTGTTCATATATTACCTGAAGATGAGCATAATGTCATTGTTGGTTTCTCCTGAATGTTGGATTATCTGTTTGTTATATGTTTATAAACTCAGGTCTGTGGACTTTCTTTGATTAATTCAATAGCAGGGCCTGGGTAGGGTTGGAGATATATTTTCTTTTTATGTTGTATGTTTTAAAAAACAATAAAAAGTTTATTGAGTAAAAAAAAATGATTAGTAGTATTATCCTGTCCTTCTGTTCCCTCTGTGTGCCTGGTTTCAATTCCTTGATCTGGCAACGGACTCCACTTATGCTGATTTCGTTAAAAGTTTCAATCTTGTTTATTTATTTATAAAAAACTATTTCTCTAATGAAAACTTCTTTCTCTAAGAAATATCTTCTCCCTTCCAGGGAGGGAGATCACAACCCCATAATTTTTAACATATGTGCCTAATTTTACGATTCTAGCTGCTACGCATGCGTAGTAACTATTTTACACTATCTACGTAGTATTTCGTTATGTAGATTGCAGATATGTACGCAATCTTCGTAACGAAACACTACGTAGATAGCATAAAATAGTTACTACGCATGAATAGTAGCTAGAATCGTAAAATTAGACACATATGTTAAAAATGACAGGGTTGTGAATCCGGCCCCCCTCTCTAAAGCTGACCATACACTAGAGCGATTATTGCCCTAACCACACAATTATCATGGATTGGGTCAAATATCACTCTGGTGTGTAAGAAAGATTTTTTTAAAATGCCGATAAAAAGCTCCAAAAATGTAGTGTCAGATTATTTCATCGATCAGAATCGCCAATTGATAATCAGACCCTAGCAGTGATTTTTGGAGGGTTCTTCAGCACTGTGCCCTCTCTCCCTCTGTGTAAAATGACTGCCGGACAGACATTTAACATAGAGCGAGAGAGGGCAGAGCACTGCAGAACCCCACACACTGACAGGCTGCAGCGCTGTGTCTTCTCTCTCTCTCTCTGCCTGCGTATACAGCACTGTATACCCAGACAGAGGGAGAGAGGACAAAGCACAGCATCGTGTCAGTATGAGTTTTTCCAAATTCATAATTTTTTTGCAGCCAACTAATAAGGTGGCTGCATGGGTCTCCTGTCAAGCTTGACAAGAGACCCAGCCAATCAGAGAGAGATAGCAGCCAGCCAATAGGCTAGCTGCATGCTCTTCTGCAGAGATTATTGCCCCCAGCCTCTGTTGTGTGTGGTGCCGATATTGGGACCTAGCCCCAAGGGAAAATCGTCCCATTTATCGGCAAGCACATGCTGGGAGCGATAATCTCTCTAGTGTGTGCCCAGCTTAATGCTGGCCTCAAACTATCCCAACAGATCATATTATCAGGGCCGGTGCTAGGGTGTTCAGCGCCCCCCTGCGAACTTTAATTTTGCGACCTTCTGTTTAACAATTTGACACCAGTGACCATCCTAGATTATAATAAGCGTCATCATACAAAACAATTGTAACCACAATAAAACAACGCAAATCATAGTCACCACTATACAATAGTGTCCAGTGTCCAGAATATACAAGGCCAAATCTATTTAATTGAATAGCGCTATGACAGTGTTATTCATTGAAACAGATTTGGTCCTACAGGGCTCCCGTAGGAGTCCTGTATATCCATTGCATGCAACGCGCCGCAGAGGAAGGAAAAGAAGCAGGAGGCAGAAGATAGAGGCAGGTAAGTGAGGTTTTCATTTAAAAAAGTTTATAGTATATAAGGGGCACAAAAGAGGCTGATATTCATATAAAGGGGGCACA
The DNA here is from genome assembly GCA_011038615.1 of Limnodynastes dumerilii. NCBI lineage: Eukaryota > Metazoa > Chordata > Amphibia > Anura > Limnodynastidae > Limnodynastes > Limnodynastes dumerilii. The sequence goes on from WWET01002464.1 coordinate 41,355, forward strand.
AAGGAGGCTGATATTCATATAAAGGTGCACTAAAGGAGGCTGATATTCATATAAAGGGGGTACAAAGGAGGTTGATATTCATATAAAGGGGCAAAGGAGGCTGATATACTTATAAAGGGGCACAAAGGAGGCTAATACACATATAAAGGGGGCACAAAGGAGGGTAATACACAAATAAAGGGAGCACAAAGGAGGCTGATACACATATAAAGGGGACAAAAGGAGGCTGATATTCATATAAAGGGGCACTAAAAGAGGCTGATATTCATATAAAGGTGGCACAAAAGGAGGCTAATACACACATATAAAGTGGCACTAAAGGAGACTGATATTCATACAAAGGGGGCACTAAAGGAGGCTAATACACATATAAAGGGACACAAAGGAAGCTGATACACATATAAAGGGGGCACAAAAGGAGGCTGGGCACATATAAGGGGCACAAAAGGAGCAGGTTTATTGATTTCATAAATACAACACACTATAGGTTTTTTTTTTTATACATAACATAAAGATAAAAAATTATATATAGTGTTATCTTCATTTTAGATGTCAAAAGGGTTTTGTGGCTCCCGAGGTTTTCTTTTCTGGGGGAAATGGGACCAAATGGCTCTTTGAGTGTTTAAGGTTGTCTACCCCTGCTCTAATAGGATCAGCACAGCGGTGGTCAGTGGCGGTTTAGACAACGCAAATGATCTGACAAATCGTTCATGCCACACTATACAGTAATCACAGCTAATAACTGGCTGTTCTGCCTGATTATCAAACCATCTACGACCAGCTCAGTGTTGAGGTAAACTATGGGCATTTTAAATAAAGCTAAAAAGGAAATTGGAAAATATTACATGGAACAAAAAAGCTAATTGTAATTGTGTCACTTTTTCCTGACAAGGCTTTTAACAATTGTCCTCAGGCAGTGACACACCCAGAGCTACATAAATGCCTCATTCTTCCTTGTTTCACTTTGCTTCAGGAAGTAAATCTTTTTTTTACACTCAAATTATTTTTTCAAAACAATTAAATAATGAGCTATATAAAAACTGGTTGTGGTTGATTTGGTTTGCTAAAGATAGGATTACTTTAGTAGATGTCTGTAACCTTGTTCTTTTACCCTCAGCCTATAAGCATTAATGCAGATGGTTGTCAATGCTCTTCATTGAGACATATAACACAATGAATGCCAACAATGTAAATAGCAATCACCAAGGGGTAAAACGCTGCTAGTATAGTTACATTATAGAAGTGTCTCATTAGATAAAAGGTGCTTCCTATTTATAAACATGCAAACATAGGACCCCATGCTATGAATTGATTTCTCCATATTTCCCAAACGCACGAGCATCTGGAATCCATTGTTGCCTCTGTAGACATAAGAGGAATGACATGTCCAACAGAGGGGCTGGGTAGGAATCACATATGTGGTATTATAATATAAGGTATAGGCCTGCCCTCTCTCTTCCTCTCTGTGTACTACGTCTGTTGGGGTGAGAGCAGTGGTTAGAAGGGCAATTGTGGATACGTCTCTGCATATGACCTGGCTGTGTGCAATCTGGAACTAGATGGCCTTAAACATATTGGGCCAAATCCTAAACTACGTACGCTAGCGATGTTATGCTAGCCGCTGCCGTAAAAGTGCCCATTAGTACTTACTGCGCATGTTTGCGGCAGATGTTACGCCATGTAACTCTGAACATACCTACCATCAGCGTAAGTACGAACAAAGGGGCGGATCATCCATACGACACCCGTAGTTACGTTTGATAGACGGAGGGAGGCATTTAAATCATACAGTATGGGCCGGGTTAGGCTGAAACGTACGTGAATCCATTACGTACGTCAGTACTTACGCTTTGAAAAGTTAAGGTAGCGATTGGGAAGCGTAAAACGGCCAACGTACGTACAAGCGAGGGGAGTGCCTAGAAAATACACTACGCTATGAAACATAACAAGCACTTAGGTCTACCCCATCGTCCTTCCTGAAATAGAAAAAGATATCCCTGAGCAGAATGCTGGTATATGCGCCAATGCGTTGCTATATGCAAGAAGGATAAAAATTAAAAACTTCATCACTTATGGCTCAACATGTTCCAGAGGACTAGAAAATAGCAAATGTCGTCCCTCTGCATAAAAGTGGAAGTAGGGAAGAAGCATCAAACTACCGACCAGTGAGTCTAACATAGGGAAATTAATGGAAAAACTGTTAAAGGAACACATTGTACAGTATCTTAAATGTAGTAACTTACAGGATCCCAAGCAGCATGGATTCACTGGGGGAAGATCATGCCAAACAAGTCTTATTGAATTTTTTGACTGGGTCAGTAATGTATTAGATAAAGGGGGAGCTGTAGACATAGCTTATCTAGATTTTAGCAAGGCTTTTGACACTGTGCCACATCGAAGACTGTTAAATAAGCTGGAAACTTTAGGGTTGTACTTAGAGCTAGTTGCATGGATACAATCTTGGTTACAGGATAGACAACAAAGGGTTGTAGTAAATGGAATCTCTTCTGGGGATGGTAAGGTAACCAGTGGAGTACCACAGGGTTCTGTACTTGGACCAGTGCTATTTAATATCTTTATAGGTGATATTGCCTATGGTATTGAGGGGAAAATATGCCTTTTGGCAGATGACACCAAGATATGTAACCGGGTAGACACGCCAGGTGGGTTACAGAAAATGAGGGATGATCTAGGTAGACTGGAGGAATGGTCAAGAGTGTGGCAACTGCAGTTTAATGCCAAAAAAAGCAAAATCATGCACTTAGGACATAAAAACCCAAAGGCTCAATATTTCCTTAATGGCATTACACTAGAATCTACAGAGGAGGAAAGGGATCTAGGAGTCATTATTTCCAGTAACTTGAAGGTAGCCAATCAATGTAACAAAGCAATGAAAAAGGCAAGTCAGATGCTTGG
>WWET01002464.1:69932-85100 GCA_011038615.1 Limnodynastes dumerilii
GTATTTTTATAAAAAAAGAATTATCGAGAGAACGAGAACTCTGACACTGAATTCTCGTTCTCTCGATAATTCTTATATATATAAATAGAAATACCCCCCAATAACAGTAGACCTGTCATTAGAGCTGGGATGTCCGGCGTGCAGGTTGTCTGTATTGGGGTTTTTTATTTTGCCAAGGCCACCCCCGGATTAACACTGGACCCCCATCAGAGCAGGTAAGTATGTTTATTCTTAATTTATGTAGGCACTTTTTTTAATTTTTTTTTTAAGAAGGGGACAAGGTTTTGTTACATTTTTATTTTTTATAGGGCGTTTTTTTTTTATAGTTTTGGGGCAAGGCATACTAGCGGCAGCATGCCCGGGCGGCCCGTTGTTTATTTTTTTAATATAAACTCACGGCGGTGGGGTAGGCGGCAAAAGGGGTTAATTGGTTTGCATTCAGCAAACCAATTTAACCCCAAGCCATACGGCCGGAGCAATTATAGCTCCGATTGCTTTTTTTTTTTTTAATATACGGCCAATTCAGAATAGAACGTTTTTTGCGGTTGCGACTTGCGACCATGCGGACCTCTGAATCAGGTCCAAGGTTTGTTTGGACAGTATACAATCTATCCAAAGATGATTAGAGGCTTACTGCTTTATGCACTACAGTACACTCTAAAAATTTTATTTTATTCAGAGCTGGAAATAATCAACTAAGGCAGTTATGCTTCATATTACTAAAAAATATAACTATGAATCCTTAATTTGTATTAAATATACATATTTGAAAAAAAATAAAAGGTGTTGACCTAGGAAACCTCACCCCTTATCTCTATTTCTGTTGTCCCTGTTAACTTTGCCTTCCCTTCAACATGATTCTACTCAGGGCTACACCTGTTTTGCCCTTAAAAAAAGGTGCAAGTGAAGCTCTGGATCATCTTAAAAAAACCCCCAAAACACATTGGATTTGTTAATTGTTCAGCACAACATATATGCAGAAATCGGGCCGTACTCACAAATAAGTTTTTACGGCGGATTGCGTGCATATTTTTACGAGCATATTAACGTAGTATGCGTAGTAACTTTTTCCGTAGTATTTACACACGTAAGTACTTTAGGCACGGACTTGTGAATCGCACCTTGGGACATACGTACAGAGGGGCGTGGTTTTAATCCAGACGGTAGAAGTTACGTGAAAGTGGGTGGGGGGAAGCATTTAAATGGGCATTTTTGAGGGCGTGGTTAGATAAATATCCACGTACGTAAGTAAAATATGCGCCTAAATACACACGTACATTTAAGGGTGTCCTATGGAGTCGGAAGTCACCGTGCGAGGGGACTGTTTTGGATGTTGCCTTACTACGTGCGTGCGTAAAAACGTGCATGTAGTAAATACGGATCTGTGAATACGGCCCTTCATCTTCCTTTAGCATTGTTTTTGCAAGTTAAAATGCTATAGCAATGCTCTCATATATTAGCAGCTTCCTGCATTTAAACAGCCCTGTAGCTGGTATAAACGCTTAGATGTTAGAGGTGTGTGTGTCTGTGTGTGTGTGTGTGTGTGTCTGTGTGCGCACAATCCTGCTGTACACTGGCCATATATAAAAAGGAGAAAACCCCTTTGGTGCATATCAAGTGTCCCTAATGGTACCTATATGAAATTGGTAACATAAACCAGTAAATAAACAAAAAACTGATAAGTAATACAAAACATATTAAAAAGATATTAAAACTGCTGCTGTACAAGAACGAGATGAGAAATAGTTTTCAATTAAAAACAGACTTTATAAATGTGGCTGGGTTAGCATAAGACTGAAATGGTATGGATAAAATAAATAAAATGAATAAGACGAAATATAACCACCTGTGTCAGTAGTTGTAAATTGTGAATCTCTGTAAGAACTGTTTAATCTTATTTTATTCTAAAGGAATCAATGACAAGGCTTTTATTTCAAATATTGACACCGGTGGCTATTTGTTCCTTTATACATTTTATCTATATAATTTCCCTTTGATCCCAATCCATCCACATTATAATCTGTAACTGAAAAATATTCTCATTGCGTTCTTGCACAGGGGCAGTATTTATATTTTTCTGAATGTTATATATAAATTCAATAATTTATTTGTTTATTTTTTAATGGGTTATAATAAATATTTCATTTGGATACCATTAGAGAGCCTGTAATATGTGCACTAAAGGGTTCTTCCTCCTCTCAGTACATATTTGTGGGTCACAGAACCCTTCATCCCTTCTAGGGGCAGGCGTGCCGTGCTATCTCATGGGGCATGCCCCTAAATGACTTAAAGGGGGGCGCCCAGTAAGGCAGCCCCCATTAGGTGATGCTGCTCTCCCCTGAGCCATGGTCACATAGACCGAGGCTCATACAGACACCGACTGCATCAATTATTTTTATTGAATAACGCTCTGAGGCAGCGTTATTCGTTGGAATAGATTTGGTCCTAAAGGGCTCCTGGGAGCCCTGTATATCCTGGACAGGTAAGCTGAATAACACTGTGCTGCGCCGCAGAGGAAGGAGCAAGAAGGTAAGTTTAGAATAGGATTTTAATAAAAACGTTTAAAGGCAGAACACATAAAAAGAGGTACAAGAGGAGCCTGGGCACATAAAAGGGGACACAAGAGGAGGCTGGGTACATAAAAGGGGGCACAAGAGGAGGCTGGGCACATAAAAAGAGGCACAAGAGGAGCCTGGGCACATAAAAGAAGACACAAGAGGAGGCTGGGTACATAAAAGGGGGCACAAGAGGAGGCTGAGCACATAAAAGGAGACACAAGAGGAGCCTGGGCACATACAAGGCTGCCTGCATACCTTTTATTTGGAGGGGTAGGGGGGAATTTTTTCCACCCTGGGCTCTGCTAGGTCTAGAAATGGCACCGCTTCATCCCCTTCCTTTTAGGCAGCCATTTTCTCCCCTTTACCTAATAGACCCCCATCCGGTTCTCTGCGCAGAAATACCCCCGCACATTGACTGTGATACTGCACTTCGGAGATACACTAAAGTACTGGGCACATGTCCCAGTCTGGATCAGGCCCTTAATTCACAATGCTTAAGATATAAGTAAGATAACAAGATGACATAGGGGTCTATTTACAGAGATCATTTTAGTGCGATAGGGCCATTTTTCACTTCAAAACTGGCCCTATCGCATTAAAATGAAGAGTCACATATTTACAGAATGTCGGAGCGGAGTTTTACACTCCGCTCCCGGCGTCAGACTAACGCCAGTTCAGCTGTTATTAGGGTGAGGAAAAGGAGGGCATGTATGGGGAGACCGTCGGAATACATCACAATAGTGCCCCAGTTAAAAAAATTTTTACAAAATACAAGTTACAAAATAAATAAATAAACTCTGTAGAAAATAGGAATAAACATTACTCACCTGTCCGGGCGTCCCATCGGGCTGCAGCTGTCCGGTCCCGGCATGAATACACTGCACATGCGCGGTGTTTCTCATGTCAGGATTTGGAAAAATTTCAAAGTGCCTAAAGAGAAGCACTGCGCATGTGCAGTGTTTCCTATGTTCTGCGCATGTGCAGTGTTTCTCATGTCCTGCGCATGTGCAGTGTTTCTTATGTCCTGCGCATGTGCAGTGTTTCTTATGTTCTGCGCATGTGTAGTTCATTCAGGGATCACATGGAAGAGAAGTACAGCACCGACCCGCGGCTCATCGCGGGACCTCAGAGGAGGGGTGAGTATTAGTAAATCATGTGAAGGAAGCTGCCAGGCTCGCTGCGATGATAAGCGAGCCTGATGCAGCTTCCTTCACAGGGAACGAGGAAGGTAAGTAAATAGAGCCCAGAGAAATTAGACTTAACACAGCAAATGTTACAGTTATTTCTGGGAGAAGGAGAAATCTGCAAGGTCATTCATCAGTAGACATTGACTTCTATAAAGTGAAACCCTATTAAAGGAGCACATTAAAGGAGCACACAAGCCTTCTCACCCTAAGAACCACTGATAGGTCTGTTAAACTTCAAATGATCTTGGACCGTGTTCAGACTTAAGAAAGATTTAAGTGCGGACTGAAACCACGCCCCATTTTTAGGTGCCTAATGGCACTTAAGAGTACCATAGGCTACCTTATCTTACCGTGCATAAGAAAATAAGAAGGAAAATACGCATGGAGAATGGCTCCCCCTGCCCTCCCCAGCTAATCTACATACCTCCCCTGTCCACATAACCTTCCCCAAGGCTGCCCTGGCACGCCTCCTTCTGCCTAACCTACTACGTGTGGTCTTTAAAGACCGCACATAGTCGATCTACGTACCTAATTGGTACGTAGATTAGGAATTCCTTGCCCATGGTTTATAACTCTATAGAGGTCTGAGGTTATCTTTTGCAATCATGGAATATGAAAGGTCTGGATTTTTGAGTATTGTTTATATTTATGCTATTGACATAAATTGCTTGACATTTCTGAAAGGACAGTTTGACCTTTGGATAATAAAATATTTTCTCCAGCCTAGAACACACACATAAATTATGCACACATATTTCAGATAAACACACCATAGAAGATAAGCAATAGGCCTGGTCCTTCTTCCCAGGTGTTAATCTGTCCCAGGAGAAAGACTCTTGATTTATATGAATGAACACCTATTTGCAAATGTATTTGGCCTGAATGAATCTGAACACAACAAAATATGTAAAAGCTGATTGTAGTTCAGATACAAAATGTTTGATGACACATGGTACACACATTCTTCATTATCCAAGAATAATGAAGGGCCTCAGGGTCTGGCAGAGTCTCAACTCAAAAAATGCACCCAGGGCACAAAACTGTAAAAGGTGCAGGGCGGGGATTTGGTAGTAAGCAGTTCAGAGTGGTAAAATTCTATATATACACACACACACACACACACACACACACACACATACATATACTCACACATACTCACACACACACTTATTTTAAATGATGGATTTGGAAGAAAACTTCACAGAGTGAATGGGAGAGTGTGCCGATCGGCATACTCACCCATTAATTTTCGCGGGACCGCCGTTGACAGCTCCAGAGAGAGTAACCTCTCCAGGGACTAGGGTGAAGGGGAGTTTAGGGTTAGGCTCTTAGGAAGGGAGGGTTAGGGCCATAGAAGGGGAGTGTTAGGGTCAGGCTGTAGGGAAGGGAGGGTTAGGGTAATGGAAGGAGAGGGTTAGTGTTAGAATTAGGGAAACAGTTGGGGTAGTTTTCCCTCTTACCTTTCAAAGCACTGTGTTCGGGGATCGATTGCTATGGCTCATCGAGGCATAAGCAATCGATATCCCAGCCAGTTCCGAACTGTCGAAATAGGGCCGTTCGCAACGGGATACCACCCGTTGGTGCTCTCTTGGGCAGAATTTTGACACAAGTAGCCAGTTCTGGGTCATACCCTTCACTAATTATTATTATTATTATTATTACTGTGTGTATTATGATTATTTTAATGTAATACATGTATATCTTTAAGTCAGCACTCCTGAATGTTTATAATATTTATTCTGTATTCACGTTTGGGAAGTGGTGTCCCCCAATGAGCAGCGACTCAGATAGATAAATAATTTATTAGGCATTTATCTGTATATGTAGTCATAAGAGCACTCACTGATTGAATGTGGTTTTGGGTGTAACCAATCCACCTTGTACAATAATATATAAGGGGAATATTGCGGTCTGGGGATGGAACACTATACACTTTATTTAGTGTGACATTCCTAGACCCTAATATAAACCACATATATTATAGTTAATACATATATATGTGGGATATATTAGGGGTCTGGGAACGTCACATACTATAATAGATACTATAATATATATGGGATATATTAGTCTGAAAATTGCAAACTGTATACTATTTATATGTATACAGTATGCCTTTGCAAGACCCTAATATATCTCATATATATATATATATATTATAGTATGTGACGTTCCCAGATCCATAAAGTATTCCACATGTCCTGTATATGTTTTAATCATAGTTGCCAACTCTCCCTGAATATCAGGGAGACTCCCTGAAATGTGGGTAATCTCCCTGACTCCCTGAAGTGTTTGATAATCTCCCTGATGTTGATTCAGTTCCAGAAGTTACTGCTGTATTATGACAAAATGTAGATATTGTGTCCTGTTTCCCTGCATTGAGGCCTATGGAGGCAGACATTTTTATGGAGGCTATGATGTAATCAAAGACTGGCAATTATCTTTTTAATAAATACATATTTAGTCACTGATAATTTAAAACTGAATAAATACTTTTGCTGCCATTTTTATTGAGAAATACTTTTCCTGGCAGTTCTAGACACCCCGGGTGGAGCTATTCACAGGACACACCCCTTTAGTGCAAGATACACCCTTTTGGTAGTACAGGACACACCCCTTTGGTTCAGCACTTTGATAGGGTTTTCACAATCTCCCTGATATTCATTTGCAAAAGTTGGCAACCATGGTTTTAATGTGGGATAGATTTGGGGTCTGAACATGGACACTAAAATATAGTAAAAATCACTGTCAGTAGCAGCTTCTTCCGACTGTGACAGGCTTTGGAGTTGCGTGATGTGCGACGCACTCACGACTCCCCTTGAAATGCACATGGAGCTGCAGTAGTTCCATATTCAGCAGATTTCAGGCTGTGAGAGTTAAACAGCGCACAGCTCTGAAAATTCCAAATCTATCTCACATGAGAAATGCAATGGCCACACCCTTATGGCATTCTATATATCAGAAAAAAGGGGCAGGGCTTATGTGAAAAAGGGTGTGTTTTGAACAAATAAGGTCAGTTTTGGGTGGATTTTGGGGGCAATGGTGGCTGGGCATATTTTGTCCTGATTCTAGGATTTTAAATGTTGGGAGCTATTGGGCTCTATTTACTATCATTAGTGCATTGAGTGCTAATGATAGCAAGCGCAGCGAGCCTGGCAGGATCGCAGGAAGTCTTTATTAATGGTCAGCGAGTCTTTCGCTGACATCGTTCGGCTATGGAGTCCCGGCACATGTGCAGTAGCTGCCTTTTGGGACTTTCAAGTTTCTATGGCCGTAAATTACTTTATTAACAAAAACTGTATATATCATCAAGCAACTCCGTGGTGTAGTATTATTCACTCTTTTAAGCTTATTTAAGATTTAAACAAAACCAACACTGGGTTCTTTTGCTAATAAATAAATAAATATCAGGCTGTGAGTGTTACACAATTATTATTTTTTTAAAGAAATAAAATGATTTAATTATATTTGGAAAAGTTAAATTAATGATTACTTATTTTTTAAAAGATGGACAAGCAAATTACTATTTATGGACTGAGGGTTTTGCTATGATATTTAATTTAAACATGGGCCATGTTTTGATTTATAATAGGACCGGGGGCCATGTAATGATTTATAATAGGACCGGGGGCCATGTAATGATTTATAATAGGACCAGGAGCCATGTTTTGATTTATAATAGGACCGGGGGCTATGTAATGTTTAATAATAGGACCGGATGACATATTTTGATTTATAATAGGATCGGGGGGCCTTGTAATGTTTACTAATAGAACCGGGGAACATGTTTTGATTTATATTAGGACCCAGGGGATATGTAATCATTTCTAATAGGACCGGGTGACATGTTTTGATTTATAATAGGACCAGGAGCCATGTTTTGAATTATAATAGGACTGGGGGCCATGTAATGATTTATAATAGGACCGGGGGACATGTAATGATTTATAATAGGACCGGGGGACATGTTTTGATTTAAAATAGGACCAGGGGACATGTAATGATTTATAATAGGACCGGGGGACATGTTTTGATTTTTATTATTGCCATGGCAATTGTAAAAACGGTGATTTAGCAGAGGCAGCATTTTGTGCGATTATCAGGTGAGTTACCTTAAGTAAATCTTGCCAAAAAAACTTAGTAAATCTGACCCTATGAGTCCACCCCATAATTTCCAGGTAAAAGAGAAAAGAAAAACAACACACAGTCATATAATTAATAACATATATCTATGTCTGACCCAAAAATTAGTTTAAGGAGGTGCTATCGCCTGGTCTGATTATGATAAACAATAAAAATAGGAACGGGAAAGAGGAAAAAGTAGACCTATAAACAGAGCTGCATTAGGCATAGAATATAGATTATTTGATCCTCTAATGGGATTGTAAGTGGAGCAAGAAACAAAGTTTTCAGTTAAAGTAGATTCTCTGCTGCTTCATAGTAGGAGATATATCAATGTACATGAAAGAACAACATCAAAGGAATATATTTACCCGCTATGTTAGCATCTCTTGTATGAACCATGATTAATGAGATAATAAGGTAAGTCTATCAATAAACATAGAGATCAGCACCCAAAAAACCTTATTTTGTCATTGTTCATCATCAAAATCACGGTAAATATAAAAATCCAATCAATACCAATCAAATAAATATCAATAAATATATATAATAATCAGTGTCCAGTTACCAATGGATATAGCTGGGGTTATCAGGATCAGCATCCGTAACCTCTATTAATGGATCTGTGCAATTTGTTGTTAAAATATAAAGAGATGTAAACAACAAGCAACCGGGAGCTTGAATAAGTGGGTCCACCAAGGCCCCTGAGCCCTGGCGTTTGCTATGGTTGCTGAAGCTCCTAGAGGTAATGTTAGCAAGGTTGAACACTTAAATCCTAGATTTAAATACCTGTGGTTGAGCTGAGCCTTCTTCTTGGAGAAAGATCTGTTTCTGTCTTGAGACGGATATGATTTTGTAATATTCAACAAGTTTGTTTAGTGACTTGAATTTTTCTGTCCATAAGCTGTAATTTCCTAACTTGTCTCTCATGACCTTGAAGTGCTGCACATCTTCATCATGTCTAAAAATAAAAGCAGCATATAATAAGGAATCAGATTAGCGAAAATATTGCCTCCCCATACTATTCTAATAAGTAATATTACAGTAAAAGCATAATAATAATAGCTGATTCAGAAGGTAATGACTGGAAATTAGTGTAAATATTGTTATTTAGGATAATAATAAAGTAGGCACAAAAAAAGAGCCAAATTATGTGATTTTAGCACTTGTAGCAAATGTATGCAATCTGATTTTGCTTATTTCACAGAAATACTGAAGAAATACCAGTATAGTAGATAAGCAACTTTTTCAAATACTGATATTTTTATTTACTTAAAGAACCGATTCTAATTGATTCAATACGTTGTTTAGATCATACCACTAGTTATAGACACATAACTGCCTAATTTTATGGCCGCATATGTAAGAATGAAGCATTCAGCAGTACTGGTATTTTAACTAGGAACATTATCAGATAGCAGATAGCAAATGCAATAAAATATGTTTAAGGCGGAATGACATATGTCAAAAAGAAAAAAGACTCAAAATCATTGTAAAAACATGTATGTATGCTGCACTTGCCACAAATATGCAAAAGTATAATAGAAAATGAATTTCAAAATATATGTAAAGTTTATGGGGATGTTACCTAGGCCTAAGGGACCAGAAAGCATATTAAGTGATAAGGATAGAATGGAGGTCTTCTAGATTCAAAATTCCACCCTGGTAATGTGGCGCTCGCGCTTACACTGCTTACCAAAATGGGACATTTTCCAATGCTAGGAACCGATCCAGACCCCTGTACATTTTCCGTCCGTGCGAGGGTCTGTCAGTCCGCACGAGAGAGAAGTGAAATCCCCCTGTCACCCCTCTCTCTCTTTCGTAACAAGTGTGACTTATAGTAACACTTGCGGATAAGCGGTGCATCAGAGTGCTGATTCGCTTATAAGTGTGTGGGGACACCTACACTGTACACTTTATATGCTTCCCATCACCCACCTAGCGGGTGGAGGGGAAGCACAGCCCCTTTGTTCTTAAATGCCATCATATGGAGCTTAGTTACGTACAATGGGCTGGATCCAGACTTAAGAAGGAGCTTGAAATTAGGAGAGGAAAGTTACTCCTGGGCTAAACCATGTTGATTGCAGGGGGAGTCAAGTTAATTGTATTCTTTGCATGCAGGGATATATATCTGAATTGCTTACCACACACAGATACTGAGCAGCTTTACTATTACACTGTTATTTAGACTTGGGCCAGGAAATATCACCTCTCAACTCTAATACTGTTTGCAACAGATGTAATATGACTCCCCTGCAATCAACATGGTTTAGCCCAGAAGTAACTTTCCTCTCTTAGGGCCTGATCCAGACCTATGCTCGGATATGGTTTTACGCTGATCGTAAGCGTACAAACTGCCAATTGTACTTACTGCGCATGCGTGGGGCAGATGATACGCTCATGTTACGGTCTGAAAATCTTTGCGTATGGGCCTTAATCGTAACTGCTTCATATTACCGATCATGGGGGTGTGCCTGCCATACGAAAGCCGTAACCACGCACCGAGGGCGGGGTGAGGCATTTAAATCATATAGTATGGGCGTGCTAAGCGTCGTTAATACGCAATGAACATACAGACGGCCGTGGGTACGAACACAAAAGTTAGGGTAGGGTTTGCCGAGCGTATGGAAGCTAAACTAGGTACGAGCAAGGAGAGGAGCGATAACACGCTACGCACACCAGCGTAGATCTGGATCAGGCCCTTCATTTCAAGCTCCTTCTTAAGTCTGGATCCAGCCCAATGGCAGTTACATTAGTAAAACTAATGTAACATCTGGAGGGCACATGCGCCCACTTATGCACCTTACGATGTGTGGATTCGGTCCTTGGTGATCAAAAAACGTCCCCTTGTGGTCTGGATCTGATCCTATATATTAGTTTCCTTCCCCTTTTTATTGAATATATGGCACTGTGAGAAATCTTAGTGGGGATCATGGATCCAATCCTGTTTGGCTTTTATGCCAGTTTTCTTTTCAGTAATAGGTGGAATTGCACAATATGTGACACTCTCGCCACCATTTTGATGTCTCTTATAAAATCTGAACATTTTAACAATAAGCAAGAATTTAGAATTTCAGTCATTTTGGTTACATGTTTTTGTAGCTCTTGAAATGTTTTCTTGACTGCGTTTACTGCCATTAACAAACTTCTTAGTAAGTTGTATATTTTGCCATCAGTTACATTTAGTAACACTGTCATTTTCCTGTCAGCTTATATATTATTTGCTTCACATTACAATACTATTCTGTCTACATATGTGGGCCAGTCTTCTACTCTACTGTTAAGGAAGATATTGTGTTCATATATTACTAGACAAAAAAACAATAAACAAAAATAACAAGATAAAGCACATATTGAATTAGACATAGCAGGAATTTCTGACTTTTTTTTTTTACCTCAAGCTCTAGCTGACTCTGTCATTTCTAGAGCAATAGATTTAAAGGCTGCCATCCATGTTCCCATATAATATTACTACATATAATATTTGTATGTATACATTTTGTGTTACACATGATACAGTGTTAAACACAGTCTTTAATGTTCATTTTTTTATGTTCATAAATTGGTGATTCACACCGAGCATATGTGTTAGAACCAGTGTATACCTACACAAAGTAAACAAATAACAACATAACTCACACTAATCCCTTACATTCCCTTGAAAATGTCATTTTCAAAGGCCCCTTTATGAGCTACAAACACCAAATCACTATCTGGGTCTCATATAGCGATCACTGTACATTTGTAGCAATGTGGAAGGGCCATTCATATGTCTTTTTTGGGACAGTCCATGGGATATAAAATCAGAGGATTTCACTTAAATCTCCAAAAGAATTGTGTTTCCAGAGTCATGTAGGTAGCTTTTTCTCTGTCCCCAGAGAACTGGAGATGATAAACATCTGGACATTGTGCACTTGTAGCATTTGTTAGGATGTGAGCACAAACCCAATGTAGGTGTTCCTACTTTGTGTTGTGGTGTGTATTGTTCAGTGGAAGATTACTAAGCATCGAATTGCACCTGCTAAACCTGGTGCTAGTACGTATGCATATATTACGAATGCTGGCATCCTCATCCATATTACATCATTGCACGCTAATTATTTATATGACGCATGCACATACTTTTACCAGAAAAACTATGCAAAAACTCTACATCAGGCCATCAGTGTAAATTAATCCAGACTTACAAAACGAGGGCATTTCTAATTGTTGGATGAGAAAAATGCTGCTTTATAAAAGCAGTACATGCTCAAGTGCCGCTTACCAGGATTGATTTGGAACCTCTGGATCCAGAAGTTCATCTTGGGACCATTTCTGACATTGGGATTGCAAGCTTAAAATACTTCTGCTGTGTAGTAGGGGGGATGTATGGAATTAGTACAGTGAGGGCATGCGAAGCGCCCTCTGTACTAGCCAGACTTCCACACCATTCACATGTTAATTGTGGAAACAAATCTTTAATCACCAGGGATATCACATAGTGGCCACACACTCCCTGGCAATCAAGATTACATGCCCTGCGACGTTCCTAATAGACTCAGCCCAGTGACTGAACAATTGATTATCAGGTCAGTGGATTGTTTTGTTGGTGTTCTGACAAATCAATTTATGCAATACACTAAGCAGGACGGTCAGACAATAATCAGATGATTGGCCCAATTATCGTAATGTGTGTGGCCAGCTATATAGCTAGACCAATACATCTGTTAGATTGCTCTGCAACTCCTTCTAGTGATAATGGGCCTGATCCAGAGCTACGATGTAGCGCTGAGCGTACTAACGCTCAGCATTACATCGTGGACTACCCCTGACACTCCTCCTGCCCCCAGGCTACCTTAACTTCAGCCGGCGTAAGCGAGGGTAACTACGCTGGGATGGCGGCGTTGTTACGATAACGCCGCCCTCCCAGCCTCATTACCCTCCCTCCCCCCGCCTCCCTACACTAACTACACTAACTACAGCGTAGTAACACTGGGCGACGCCCCCTCCAGCGTTACTACGCTGGTGCTACGGACGCCCGATCTAAGATCTTTGCAGCCGATCTTATGCTTTGGATCAGCCCCAATGTTTCACACACAATGAATGCAACAATATAGTATAATGCTCTTCTGTTACCCTCACAATGTTCAGGTAATATTCAGCTAATATTTTTTATTTTTGTAGTATGTGAAATATTAATTTTGCGTAAGGTCTAAGGAACAACTATTCAATGGATATCCCATATAATTATTGTCAGTTATTCTCTCCTGAATCTAACAACCAGCTTGAATCACACGGTAATCCACATTGCTTTTACATTCATACATATTAAATTCTATACTAAATTAAACAATACTGCTCCTTAATTTAAGGATTCCATACAGTTTGGCCTAGTGCCTGTTACTATGGCCAAGTATCGGGCAGTGTGGGTTGCTCCTAATGCAGCTGATCCAGAGGACATGCTTAGACCTTTGCATACATAGATACCGAACAGAAGAAGAAAAAGAAAATAGGGGCTGTTGGTTGCACTCTTATAGTCCTTATCAATAATAATCTAAAATATTAGATAACTTTATTAGTATGCATTAAAATATAACGATTAATGGGTCCATATATGTGGGCAGGGAATGAACAGCATAAAGGGAAGAGTGGCAAGGATGCCAGCGAAATATAAAAACACCAAAAAATTTAATTATAGTGTTCAGACAAAACAAAATAGTGATATAAAAACAAATACACGAGGGAACTATCAATACATTGATAGTAGTAGATTATATTACTATTAAATCCCAATATTTAGTATTATTATTCTCTTATATTTGATATATTGGTGATCACAATACTCAGATGTATAGCTGCAGGTCCACCAAGGGACAGTATGTTAAATATACAGGAGCATCATTCCAATTATATAGTTAGCAACTGAGGTTAATTATACCCTCAAAGATATTTAAATAGATATTTAGTTAGTATAATAATAGTTACTATAATAGTTGGAAAAAACTGCTACAAAATTAATTCTACTTATATTGATGGAGATATAATACAAAGAAACAGTTCTCTAAAGGAAATGTATCGTTTTTAAGAAAATAATTATAAATGATAAAGAGAACTGTCCTGAATCAATTTAATAAAGAGCAAAATAGAATGACCACAGGCTCTATGCTGGATTTAGTAATTAACGTGGGGTGAGATTCCCCATGGTAATCCAAATAGGAGAGCTAATCAGGGATGTTTAAAATAAAACTGTAATGACGGACAACAAGTCCGTGTCGCGTCTCTGCCTTAAGCTAGAGATGCGGCAGGTGTAAATCCCGCAGCATGTACAAGTGGGATATACATTGAAATTAAATAGGGTTTAAGTTAAATAAACAACAAGTTCCCTCGTGTGTTTAAAACGCCTACGCGCGTTTCGCTCGAAAGGCGAGCTTTCTCAAGGCATCAACGGGTCTGCTGACAGGTAAGTATATTTATAGTGACTACAGCCAATCAGCTGTGTCTACGGAAAAAAAACCCTGCCCCTTCTATTCGGAGCCTATCGAACAACTGGACGATGATTAAGATTGACAGTTCTTGAAAGGGGTATATGAAAGAAGTGGAGATTGGAAAGGAAACCTTTGCATATATGTCAGCCCAAAACATTGGCGGACTGCGTACAATACAAAGGCGCATATAATGGTACCTCTTGGCACTAAGAACCAAACTCAATGCAGCTACATGACCATATACATTGCACAAGTTCAGGGTAGGACACTGTAATGTATACTGCAAATGGAAACTATGAATAGTGTGAGTGCTTCACAATGCTAGCTAGCAGAGCTCGAGTTGTGTTTGTGTCTGAAACAGGTGGACATGGTCTCTGAGCATGAGCTGGCTTACGCTCACTTCTGGATCGGTCCTAACATCTCTAACTAACCCCATTTCTAAATATCTGACTGGTTTCCATTAAATTATGGAAATACATGACAATGGCTAGATATCTGGTCTCATTCTCCATATAAACCTATGAGACATACTGTAACTAGTAGAGATGAGCGACGACCTCCGTGTTTTGGTTCTAAATCTTCGTCGTTATTTGGATCTGTATTTTTAAATTTTTTTTATTAAAATCACTTAAACACTGTAATTTTAAAGTTTCTATGCGCTTACAGTGTTATTAACACATATAACATTAATTTTCAGTCATTCCCAGTCAAATTGGACCACCTCCCAGCTCACAAGATTATTATCAGGACACATCACGACATGCGATGAAGCCAGGGCCGCCATCAGAAATTGTGGGGCCCAGGACTGAAAATATGCGGGGCCCCCCCCTGGAATTT
>WWET01002464.1:88362-99038 GCA_011038615.1 Limnodynastes dumerilii
AAAATATAGGTGTTTTCTAATTCTAGCAACCACAAAACACCCCTTTCACTGAGTTCTGGAACTAGTCCATTGAACAAATCAGATCCTAAATCAACAGAGAACATTGACAGATAATGACCAGATCCTAAGACCGGATTCTAATGCAACCAAATCTGCATATTCATTACTCTGGGATCCAATCTCATTAGAACTGTAACTCAGGATCAAGGACCATATTCACAGATCCGTATTTACTATGTGTGCATTTTTACGCACGCATGTAGCAAGGCAACACCCATGACACTTTCGATATTTCTATAGGGCCATTTCCTCCCAGCCAGTTTTGAACTGGCTGGGATTTCTATTGCATATGCCTCGATGAGCCATAGCAATCGATCCACGGAGCACCGAACACAGTGCTCTGAAAAGGTAAGCCGGAAAACTACCCCAACCCTTCCCCTAATTCTAACCCTAACCCTACCCTTCCATTACCCTCCTAATCTTCCCTTCTATGCAGTCTGACCCTAACCCTATTTTCCCCGCAGCCTGACCCTAACCCTCCCTCTCCCGCAGCCTGACACTAACACTCCCTCTCCCGCAGCCTGACACTAACCATCCCTCTCCCGCAGCCTGACACTAACCCTCCCTCCCCTGCAGCCTGATCCTAACCCTGGAGAGGGTACTTTCCTTTCCTGTGGTGCGTCTCCTGCCATAGCCGCGGCGGTGTTTCCGATTGGCATACTCACCAATTCTGAAAAAAAAATTCTAAAATGGAGGGGTATTCGAAATAGGAACTTTCGGATGCCCCAATTTTGGAAATCCCTCATTCTATGCGAGGAATGCAACCGCTTTACAGTACTGTATTTAATGTGCTCTTAACTCTACGTGTGTACTTACGCGCGTATGTTACTTCCGTACGTGCATATACTAACCGCGCCCTCAAAAGCCCATTTAAATTCCTCCCCCCACCGACTTTCACACAACCATGTCCCTCCGTACGTATGTCCCCAAGTACGATTCACAAGTCCGTAACAAAGGTACTTACGTGCATAAATACTACGTAATTTGCATGGTAAAGGTTACTACGCATGTGCAGTTAATTCGCTCCTAAAAATATGCACGCAATCAGCCATAAAAAGTATCTGTGAATATGGCCCCAAAAGTATTTTATTTCTTTCATTTTCTATCCACTGTCCCCCTAAACCCATAGAATTCTGACAATCAGGGTGTACCTTAAGGTCAGACTCCTGCACACATAAAAAGTTGGCCATGAGTTAAAAGCAAGGAATGCGGAGAGAGGGAAAGCCTATCCTGTACATTGTAATACCAAGGCACGTCCGCGTGCGTGCGCAACCCAACCCCTCTGTCAAAATGTATAGATAGCATTATTTCTCTTACGTCTGGATTGGTCAAATGTCCCTTAATCAGGTAGCACGGATGCAAAATAGGCTGAAATCCAAACACTCAGAGAATAATTGTAAATCGACCTTTAAGATCCGATCGGAGTTTTAAACAAATATGAAATACAATCCTCGTCCATGTATTATACACATTTAGGGTGCAGAATAAGGGACAAGTTGCAGAATCTATTGCAGTTTTATTAACCAGCAACAGATGTCTCTCTTTCACAAAGAATAAAATTGGTTCCTGGAAATAATTTTATTTTCTGAGCATTATCATTACTCATCCTTCATGAAAGCAGCTCTGTGATGCATCATGACCCTGTCTCGTTCTATGAACCAGAATTGGAGATTGATCTGGCAAGGTCACTAGCTTAGGAAGTAGGAGAGTGTTCATTAACTCCTACAGGGCATTACCAATATGATGCTTTCAAATACATGTGAAGTCATTGTTATTCACTTACCATTGCTTTTCTTGTGATATCTGAATGCTCTGAGCATTTTGGAACTGGATCAGTCTTGGAGCCAAGGCATGTAACAAAAGGAATATAGTCAGACTCTACAGGAGGCTGGGCAAGATTAATGCCCCTAAAGCTGACAGCATATGGGATCATTAAACAGCTATTTGTATTAGCCTTGGGAACTCTGTGTTAACAACTATAATATTTCTCTGGTCTCTGTTTTCTGTACTAGTGGCAATCTGATTTTTGATTTTGCTAGACTGGTCTCTATATTCTGCACTAAGCAGTAGATTGGTGTCAGTTTTCTGCAAAAGACTCTAGGCTGGTCTCTATATTCTGCACTAAGCAGTAGATTGGTGTCTGTTTACTGCATAAGACTCTAGACTGGTCTCTATATTCTGCACTAAGCAGTAGATTGGTGTCTGTTTACTGCATAAGACTCCAGACTGGTCTCTATATTCTGCTCTAAGCAGTAGATTGGTGTCCGTTTTCTGCATAAGACTCCAGACTGGTCTCTATATTCTGCACTAAGCAGTAGATTGGTGTCCATTTTCTGCAGAAGACTCCAGACTGGTCTCTATATTCTGCACTAAGCAGTAGATTGGTGTCCGTTCTCTGCATAAGACTCTAGAATGGTCTCTATATTCTGCACTAAGCAGTAGATGTCATACTGGTCTTTGTCTTGTGCAGTAGATGCCATGCTGGTCTTTGTATCCTGCAGTAGCTGCCATGCTAGTCTTTGTATTGTGCAGTAGATGCCATGCACGTCATTGTCTTCTGTAGTAGATACAATGTTGATCTTGGAAGTTTCTGTCTTTGTATTCTGCAGACTGGTCATGTTTTCTGAATTCCACAACAGGTTTTTCTCACAATGTGTTCCATATTGATCTGTTTTCTGAACTAGATGCCAGATTTGCACTCAATGCAAGATTCTTTTATGTTTTCTGTACAAGATACCAAACTTGCCTCTGTTTTTTTTAATATCACACCAGGCTGCTCTTTATTAAGTACATAGGTTTTGAGACTGGTTTTTCTTTCCTGCACTGTAATTTTTTTTTTTTTTAGAATTTGACACTAGACTGGTTTATTTTTCTGCATTAGATATATTATGCACTAGACACCAAGCTGGTTTATGTTTTCTTGACTAGACACCAAGCTGGTTTATGTTTTCGGCACTAGACACCAGACTGGTTATGTTTTCTTCACTAGACACCAGGCTGCATTATGTTTATGCATTAGATAAATTCTGCACTAGACACCAAGCTGGTTTCTGGTTTCTTTACTAGACTGGTTTCTTTTTCTGCATTAGATATATATTATGCACTAGACACCAAGCTGGTTTATGTTTTTTGAACTAGACACCAGGGTGCATTATGTTTATGCACTAAACACCAGGCTGGTCTCTGTTTTGTGCACCAGGCAACTTTATGGTTTATGTTTTCAGCACTAGATGGCAGTCTACTGTTTGTTTTCTGCACTAGCCCTGCTTTTTAAAGCTGGTTACACACTGGAGGTTTATTAAACAATAGTCGACATTTAAGTCCAACATCTTACCAGTGTGCACAGTCCAACTATGCCACAGAATTGTTTAAAACAAAATTGCATTGTGTGATTAGATCTTTTGAATAGCTAATATTTGCGATCAACCCCAATTACCCGATGTCTGGAGAAAACTTAAATTTGTGCTGACATCTGTTCTTTATCGCAATGGTTCACATTAATTTTTCTGCTTAGTGCCACCTTTGTGGGCCCACATATCATTGTAGCAGAGGTTTGTGGAAACAGTTTCTAAAGAATCCACAGGAAATAGGGCTGGATGCAGACTTAAGTAAGTGCTTGAAATTAGTTACTCCTGGGCTAAACCATGTTGAGTGTAGGGGGAGTCAAGTAAATTATATTCTTTGCATGCAGGGATATATCTTTGAATTGCTTACTGCTTACAGATACTGACCAGATTTACTATCACACAGTTATTTAGCTTGGGATAGGAAACATCACTTCTCAACTCTAATACTGTTTGCAACAGATGAAATATGACTCCCCTGCAATCAACATGGTTTAGCCCAGAAGTAACTAATTTCAAGCACTTACTTAAGTCTGGATCCAGTCCATAGAGAGCAGTGTTTATTGGGGCATCATTATGCAGGTAGTGACAAGAATCGTTACTGCTTTGTTGAAAAAAATGTTGCATCGTGAGTTTTCTTTTTAGATGCCAGATACCAACTTGGTTTTCATTATCATAATGAACTTACGTGTCCAGATTGCTACCTTAACTTTTATGACTAGG
The DNA here is from genome assembly GCA_011038615.1 of Limnodynastes dumerilii. Classification (NCBI taxonomy): domain Eukaryota; kingdom Metazoa; phylum Chordata; class Amphibia; order Anura; family Limnodynastidae; genus Limnodynastes; species Limnodynastes dumerilii. The sequence goes on from WWET01002464.1 coordinate 92,490, forward strand.
TCTGGCTGTATGGCGGGGATACGTCCATTGTAAATGAAGGGTCAGCCCATTCTGCGTAAGTACTGATGTACATAATTTAGTTATGTACGTCAGTACTTACGAATCTGGAACATCTGGTGCAGATGTTTCGACAGGGGACATAAGCAAATGACTTGCATAAGGCCCCTGTTAGTTCTGGATCTGGGCCCGGTCACTAATAATACATACAATTTGTTCTGGCACTGTTGGAACAGAGCTAGCGATTTAAATAGCCCTTTCTTGGCAGTGATTCATTGCTGGGTTCAGCTGGTCTGAGGCAGTTGCAGACAAAAGGTCTAAGTGTGTCATGTGACCCAATTCAAGATGGCAGCACCGATGCAACGGAGGATGGTGCCAGTAGAGGCCAGCAAATGATTCCTGGGAGTGTGGCAGTCATGGAGAAGAGGCAGGCACTGACTGGGAAAGACCGCTCTGTAAAGAAGGAACAGGACCAGACGCCAAAAGGAACGCAGAGAGACGGCAGCGGACACGGTAAGTGCCATGTTTTGTGACACAGCGGCTCTGTTTATGATGCTACCAGGGAGTATTTAGAGTGGGTGTTGGCCAGAACCACTATTGCTCCCTGGAAGTATCATACAGAGCCTCAGTACGAGAGCAAGCTGCACACACATCATATGGAGGTGGTGGGGGGAGAAATTGGTTTTAATCATGACCCCTCCACTGCTAAGGACATCTGTGCCCATATTAATCTGATTACTAAGGTTCTATTACTTCTGTCACACATAAACTACAGCTCTCCTTTCATACTCACTCCAGCTCCCTCTTCATACTCACTTCAGCTCCCCTCTCTTGTCCACTCCAGCTCCCCTCTCTTGTCCACTCCAGCTCCCCTCTCTTGTCCGCTCCAGCTAACCTCTCTTTTCCACTCCAATTCCCCTCTGTTGTCCACTCCAGCTCCCCTTTCTGTCCACTCCAGCTCCCCTCTCTTGTCCACTCCAGCTCACTCACATGTCCACTACAGCTAGCCCCTCTTGCTCTCTCCAGGTTCCCCTCTTGTTCACTTCATTTTTATAGTGTCCTGTTCAATAGACATCTCTGCCTAGAAATTGCTTTCACTATTTTTTTTATGATAAGGTAATGGTTAAAATTAATTTTCTTGGTATTTCAAATGTACTGTAATGTCTTAAAAATATACTTATTGAAAATTAGCTTAATACTAAGTTACATTTGATTCCTTTTGTGCATTTGCATATTATATACATAATAATATATAATGTATATACTTGTATACCATAGACTACTTTGCTTGAACTGTAAGACAATTATTTATTCCAAACTGTGAATGTGAAATGACCCCAGGCAGTGTGGGTTACAGCTGGGAAAAGGTTAAAATCACCTGCACTGGATTTTCAGCCAGAAGTTTAAAGGGTGCAAGTAAAGGGTTGCCACCTCTTGTTAAGGTGAAAAAAGATACATGTATTTACAATTACTGTCAAGAATAAGTAAACACGAAATATATTTCTATGTTGTACACTATTGTGCATATATTTAATTTTTCAAGTCAGCATTTGCTTGACCTTTTTATGATTATGGGCCAGATCCAGAACAACGCTTGTGAGCGAATTTACGCATGGTGGAGACATAAAATCGGCTTTTTGTAAGTACTGTGCATGCGCACCATAGAAAATACTCTCAATAACGTTGCATAATTGTGAACGTATGGGCCATTCACGTATGTGTCATGTAAATACTTACGTGTGGGCATGCCAATTTTATGTGAGTCCAAAATACATCTGAAATACGTTAATTAGGCGGGGGTTTGTATTTAAAGTGTTTAGTATGGGCGTGCTTAGCTGCGTAAATAAGTGTTGCCCATACTTACATGTGCGGATCACTGCGGTTACGTTGCCAAAAGTTAAGGTAGGATTTGAAAGGCGTATCTTGACAAAATACGTACATTCAAGGGGTGTGCCTAGGGGAGTGTATAGAAGGTACGCATGCGTAAATACGCTATGCGAGTAAACGTGCGGCAAACATAGTTCGAAATCTACCCCTATGTCTATGATTCCTTCCATTGTACCATATTCAGGTTGAATTTCCTGTAAAAAGAATGTTACTTGTGTTTTTGCATACCCAAAATTAGTGTATAGTAAGTAACCTATACTCAGAGCTCCAGATTCAGGGCCGTATTCAGAGATCCGTTCTTCAGGGTAGTAACATGCATATTTTTAGGAGTGGATCAACTGCGCATGCGTAGTAACTTTAGTTATGCTATACGTTATCTATATGCACGGAAGTGCCTAACGGACATACATGAGAATTGCACTTGGGGACATATGCACGGAAATCCGATGGACAGAAAAATTTACATAAAAGTGGGTAGGCGGAGCCTTTTAAACGAACGCGTGGAGGTGCGGTTATAAAGAATTACATAAACGGAGCACATATACGCACGTAAGTCCAAGCGGAAAGAACAGAATGATCTAGGGACTCGTAAGTCCCCAACCGCACGTCCAGGAGAGGGGAGTGTCTGGGTTGTTGGTGGGTGTTTCCTTGCTCCAGCCGTGCGTATAACTGTACCTACAAAAACGGATCTCTGAATACGCCCCTCAATCAGGGATGCGACAGCAGACATTAAGCTTGAATGAGATCTGACGCATGGAACAAATAAATGCTTAATCGTTTCATTGTGTCCCTGTAAACCATTAAGTAGCACATTTATTGTCACGCAAACATGCTCTAATAGCAATGACCTGCAATTTTTAAAAAAAGTTTTTTAACCTATATTTAAACTTTAAGTATAAAATGAGAACGCTGCTGTCACCTGTCAATGGCTGAGGCCACACAATTTATGGCACGTTTACTTTTATGTCCCACTATAATAAGAACAGCATTGTCCTTAGTAACAATTTAGTGCAGTGCTGTGTAGACACCCTTAGCTATGGTTACGGGGAGGGGGTTTGTGTTGGAATACTGAAATAAGAAACATATATTAAAGTTATATGCTTGAAGGGAGGTCTTATATCAAAGCTTTTACTGCTTTGTTTCCAACATTTTGTTTTGTCAGTAACGCTGTCATAACTGAAATGAATGGGTTTGGACTTGATGGTGACACACAAAGCAGATTTGAGGCTCTGGCAGCTGTTAAAAAGCTCCAAGCAGCATTTAGGGCCAGCAGCAAAAACACACTGAAAATATGGCATAGTGGATGTTTATGTTATTTCTCCGGCACCTGTCACATGATTTAGCAGTTGTATAAAAAATGTATAACATGCAGATGTTCCAAGCAGCAAGAATAATACTCAAATACTGAAGAGCTTCCTTCTTTAACTGTTCATCTGCTACATAAGCTGTACTGTGATAGCGCTCTGACCAAATGTAGCATTGAAGCACTTGTGATGTACCTGACTGATATAGAGAATTCTCCTTTGGATGTTTGACTGGCACGAATAATGAAAGATCCAACTCTCTTGGCCATAAGTACATTTTCAGCTTCCATACGGGTAATGTTCTCACAATACCATCTGCATGTGAAGATCAGAAGCAAGAGATTAGTGCTGGCATCAACATAATATCACTTATCACCAAATCTCCTATTAAAATCAATCAAATGCTATGCGTCTTTATTCCACACACGATATTAATACATATATAAAGGCAAATTTATTTTAGCGACAAAAGTAAATTTTAGTAGATTTAAATCCATTTGGCCGGATCCAGACCTACGGGCCCCTTTTGTGCGCCCAAGGTCATTACGGCCGTCCTCGTAGCGGGCAGTGTACGCCCCGTGCACTCCCGCTCTCGGTAGTAAAAATGGACACTTATGTGTCCAGATTCCTACCTTAACTTTCTCCGATCACGAATGTGACCTTATGGCCACATACCTGATCGTAACGGGTCATCCACCGCCCCGTCCCCTCATTTACACGTTATCTCTGCCTTGACGGCGGAGATATGACGATCGTAAACGAGGGGACAGCCCCTCTCCTGTAACCCACGGCGCACAACCTTCAAAACAGTGGAACTACGTACATGCCATATGTAATTTCACTGACGGACGGACCTGAGGATCTGGGCCATTGGGTTTATTGCATCAGAGTGTTTATGTATATATAGAAATGTAATTTATAGAATAAGTATGTGGGGCTGATTCAGAGTTTAAAAGTAAGTACTGGATCCAGAGTTTGAAAATAAGAGGAAATTTGGTGGAAATTTACACCTATGGCATGTTAAACAGCGAGGAGGCCTGATCACATTTGTTGTAAACAGTGTTAAAGATAACAGATGATATTTCCTATCCCAAGTCAAAATAACAGTGTGAAAATAAAGCTGGTCCCAGGGCAAAGCGTCCTTGGGGGCCTCTCCATCCAGATACCAGCATCTGCACAGTTTGGTCGCCCCTCTATGCATGCACAGAATGGCGTCTGACCTGTGCATGCGAATACCGAGGGCCCGATGCAATTAGCTTATGTGCAGTGTGAAGCTAATGCTGTGTATTTTTTTGGGGTGATATTTATGCACACCCCATAGAGGTGTGCCAAAAATCTGCCATTTTTAGGTACCGTAAATGATGGAGCGTTTTCCCGTCGTTGCTCTTAATAGAATCGGGCCCTGAGATTGTTTAGCTGTATGAACTTCTTTTAGCTGACTTCCGTCATCTAATACACTGTATTCACTATATATGTAGCGCACCGCGGCTCTGCAGAGGAGGTTCAAACCTCCTAGGGTCAGCTCTGCTGCTCAGTATCTGTCTGCAATAAACAAAAGCAAATTTCTCCCTGCCTGCAAAGAATACATCTAATTTCACTCCTCCTGAAATTGCCTAGGTGTAACGTTACACCTGTTTTCCTCTTATTTTCAAACTCTAGATCCGGCCCTTGCAGCATAAACAAATGTAAGTCAGCACCGCTACTAGCTATGTAGTAATATGAAGGTATCAAATCATGTTATGAAGTGTTCATTGAACACAAATACTGAAGAACATTAATTCCAAACAGTAATTCACAGATAAGAAAAAAGAAAATAGGCGCGAAGAGCACTTGTAAAAGAAGCTTTGCTGTGACGCACACGAGCATTTATTAAGTAGTCTGTTACAAGCACTTGCATATGTTTATATAAACCTGTAATAAATTGCTAATATTATAGGATTATGTCGGCTTTTTTTGCTGTCAATTATACTCGATTCATATTTGGCAACTTTATAAATTCTTGACCAACATAAATATATGCAAGTGCCCCTAAGGGATTATTTAATAAATAAAAGTGCGTCACAACAAAGAGCCTGCTCTCATAGGTCTTCGCGCCTATTTTCTTTATAAGCTTCTCTGTAAATAGGCTCTAGTGACAGCACCTCGGTTTAATACTTGGAATCGGACGTCTATCTGTCTGTGTGGCATCCATTCCCTCTCTCCCCCGTTTTCTTCATTTACAGTTGGATCTAGAAGTCACACCTACACAGTGGCAGTGAACTTACACAGTGGCAGCGACGCTGGGCAGGTGAGCTTAACCCAATATAGCTATAATGTGAACTAAACCTCCTTTTTATGTATGTGCTGACACATAGTGATATATAATGTTCGTTTGGAGCGCCGGACCTCTCTTTTGTTCCTTGTAGTTGCACAGTGGTCATTTTGGTCCTTGGCTGCACCTTCCCATTTATATATACACTTGCACACATTTCATATATTGAATTAGAAGCGCAGCCTGTGTGTTTTTGCTACTGTAGCGAATTTACACTAGTCAGATCTGACTCTACCTTAAGTTTCCTTGTATGCCATAGTAAAGGATTATTTTTAATCTTAGTCTCAATTTCCTGATCAGCTTGGTGCAGAAAGTTAAGAAGGCCCACATCCCCCAAAAATGCCTGTTCTACATTGCAATTACCATATATACTTGTATCATGCACCCAATCTCTCAGATAACGCAGTATCGCTGCCAAATTATATGTTCTTATATTTGGGAGATTTAAGACTCCATTATTGGTCGTCTGCTGCAATTTAATCAAGCTGATACATGGAACTCCATCCTTCCAGATAAACCTCCTAAATAACGAGTGAATTCTCTTAACATCTCTTTGTGTTGTCAATAGAGGTAACGATTGTATGAGATACATTAGACTAGGGAATGTTACCATCTTTAATAAATTGATGCGTCCCAAAAAAAGACAGCGGGAGTTGTCGCCAGCCTTGTAATTCAGTTGCTATGTTCAATATAGCTGTGCTATAATTAAGATCATATAGCCTAGAGGGTTGTCTGGGGAGTCTAATTCCCAAATAAACTATGTATTCTTTTTCCCATTTAAAATGCATTTGGGCACCCCATGGAGGAACACTTCTAGTTTTATTTAACGACATGGCTACCGATTTAGACATATTGATTGCGAATCCTGAAATTCTGCCATATTCACTTAGTTTATCTAATATTAATTGCACTGATTCCTTGGAATGTAATGCAATGTATAACAGAACATTGGACCGGATCCAGACCCCCGCGTGCTTTCCGTGCGCGCGGGGGTCTGAAATTACGCGAGACAGAGGGGAGTGCACACCCCCTGTCACTCCCCTCTGTCGT
>WWET01002464.1:99264-111597 GCA_011038615.1 Limnodynastes dumerilii
TCGGGCCCGGCCATAAGCCTGCCTTAAAGGCGACGGGCGGATCAGCGGTCCGTACGACCGCTGATCCGCTACAATGTAGGAGCCCCCTCCCACACTGTACACTTTACATGCTTCCCCCCGCCCGCTTTAGCGGACGGAAGGGAAGCACAGCCCATTTGCACGCAAATGGGCTCGGACGGAACAACGTTTCTTTAAGATTCTTTAAACGCTAGGATTACTATAGTAATACCTTGCGTGCGTAAATCACCTGACGATATTAAATCTGGATCCGGTCCATTGTCTGCAAAGGCGGACAATTTCAACTCCAGTCTGCCTACCTTTATTCCCTTGAAATTTTCCAGAGTGTCCAATATACGGAACAGTGGGTCGATAGACAAATTAAACAAGAGAGGTGATAATGGACACCCCTGACGCGCACCTCTACGCATCAGAATTTCATTACCTAACACCCCATTAACCAACAAAGTAGTTTTAGGCAATGTGTAAGGATAGGACACCAAATTAATGAAAGTGGCATCAAATGTCCACTTCTCATAGTTGTTACAGATGTGGGGAAGCCATATAGTTCTCAGTCTGTGGTTCGTTGTAACTGGTTGAGGGTCTAGAGATACGCAACAGAGAATTTGGTAAACTATGTCCCTTCTTCTGCAGAGTGGGTAATACATGGAATATTGCCTTTACGACAAAAAATATGGAAGGGAGGCAAATTTATTTTGCTGGCCATCAGTTTGCATGCCCGAAAGATCATTTTACAGGATTGGAACTACCAGGGTATTCCTCCTTTTAGATTATTGTTAGAGAAGTTATTTTATATTTTTATGATGGACTGGTTGGAAGCTACTCTTATGAGGGAGGAATGGGTTGCCAAGTTCTTCACAGTATGGGAAAGCTTTATTAATACCCTTTCATCCGCTACCAAGCAGCAAATATGTGCTCACTTTTGTAATACTTTCTGGTATTTATCATGGCTAGAAAATTACCCTCCAATAGATCTTTAACTCATTCCCCTTACTCCTATTGCTACTATTGCTAGACGTTAAGGTCTTCTGTGTCCCTTTTCCCCTCCTGTTCAGCCGCCTGTACAAATATCAATGTATTTTTGAATAGTACAGAGGGAGCTATGGATGACTTTGACTTACTTTGCTCCCTGTGCAACTTATTATTTTCTCTTTACAATGTAAATCTGTTAATCTGTATCTGTATCCCATACACTGACTTAACTTTAACTGTCTTTAACAATTACTCACTCTGCTGCAACGCAATATGTATTCCAATATGTATTCCTAGATGATTTGATTGTATTTGCCTGTCATGTTCCAATGTAATTGTTATGTATCTTGCATTAACTGATATGAGCAGTTCTCTATATACTGTCAAATGTAAAAGGTTTATTTGAATGCCTCGGTAACAATAAAAAAATATATAAATATATATAAAGTATATATATTTTTTACAAAGACTCCGTTTCCACAAAAATACTCAAATTCCATGACTCATGTATGATATCTATAATGAATCAGGATAACAATCGTACTGACATATAACAATATATGTTTGGAACATTAATAGCACATTTGCTTTGTCAAAATTGGCACTTTTGGTTTTATGGGTAAATGTAAGTTTTCGAAACAATAAAATTCATAAGAATTCCTGTGTCATCCAACAATTTACTGTTTTAATACAAAGTGAGCAATGAATCATTAAAGTGGTACTGGACACGAAATGCCTAATTATGTGTATAAGCAGCTAATGTTTCTGCCTGGTGTGTTTACATAGCAAATGCCTCACATTAGCTGCAAACTGATGTATAAAATAGACTTAAATGTTGGAATATTCTATAGATATTTGGGCCTTGGCCAGAACTGAAAATGCCAAGGCACTATTTTGGAGACTTTCCAATTTTATTCCTGTCCTCGGTTGTCGGCTCATTACTCATAGACATGCCATCACTGTAATGCTTACATGGGGCATACAATAATTTAAGATAAGTATTAGTGTGTATGCTTCCATGATCCTATATCATTCAAAAGCAAATTGAATATTTTCATTTGATTTTCTAACCTTCCTAAATTTACCAGTCACAGAAAGATGTCAGAAAAACAGATGCTAAAAATGACAGATCTGATTGTATATTGTATCAGTGTGTATGCGTAAATTGGTAATATTTGGATCGAATCCAGACTCCCTGCATGCTTTACGTGTCTGGAAGAGGGAAGTTCAGGCACCTCTCTCTCGATCCAGAAGCCTTCCTTAACTTCTCTGCATGGGGGTTAGACATGCAGAAGTGAAGAGCCGACCCCTTCATCGGAACTTCTAACATACAGAACTCAGCGTAACATTACCGAAACATAGGCCGATATTACTTATCAGGGGACTTACGCGACAGACTTGCATAAGTCCCCTGATTTGCTTACTTGTGGATCCGGCCCATTGTTTACTTATATAGCATTTTGTGAAATTTTATGTAGTGCTCAGCTTAAGTTTTTCTCCATTCACAAAATGTTTAGTTTATATACACAGGATTCACATTCATTGTTACTGCTTAAATTGTGTGTGGGTCAGACACTTTGTGGTTGATCGTTTTCAGCTTGCATGTTTCAATATTTGTGCAATTTCCCTTTCTTCTTGGAAATTGCTTGTATAGGATATTGTTAAGCCAGGATTGTTTTCAGCAGCTCACTTTTAATACATAGTAATTACTGTCAACTGGCTTATAGAAGGCTTTTAAATTGATAGCTGAGTTTTAGGATGTATAAAGTTTGGACTAAAAAAGCAACAATGTCTGCCAAAGAGGGATGGCAAAATAAAATAAAACCAAGTATCAGGGCAGGTAATAGCAACCTATCGCAATCAAGGGACCAGATTTATCTGCTGGTTTGGAAAAGTGAAGATGTTGCCCATAACAACCATTCAGCTCTGACTTTCCTATTACATACTAGAGAATGTCAGCTAGAATCTGATTGGTTGTTGTGGGCAATATCTCCACTTTTCCAAACCCGCAGCTTAGTAAATCTGGCCCTAGATGTGTGAAACGTCAAGTTCCATTATGCTTTGCAGGTATCAGCTTTGTCTGTTCTATTGGAGTATTCTGTGAGTTGTATGTACACAGATTTACTAAGGGGCGAGTTAGGCCACAATTATAAATCGCTGCAATGATTTGGATTTCCAAATGTCTTCATTAGGGAATCACTTGCTCAGGCCAAATATATAGAAATATAGGAGGTAAGTAAGTTTATTGGTTGTACAAGTAAACACAAAATAAACATAAACAAAACAACTTGTTACTACAAATAAAAAAAGCTTTTTAAAATATCTGCAAAGGATCAATGACTTGGACGTAGGAAGAACTATTGGTCCACTCATGAATGCTTTATTAGAAAAGTAACAAAGGCCAGTGGCAAAGCCCGGCGAAGGTTTTATTTAGGGATTAAGGTTTGTGGGGGACCCATGGCAAGTAAACTGTGAAGGCCCACTGCCATATATGTATATATACACATGTGTGTTTATGTGTAGCTATATAGCTCTATATATAGAGAGATATATATCTACACACCAAAGATGCACTTACCTGTTGCTTTGCTTCATCTTCAGATCGCTCCTCCTGATGCTCAGGCCGATTGGTGTCTGGGAGATGTCACATTGTTCATCTTCCAGTCAGCATGTGCGCGTTATAACAGCTTCCGCATTCAGTCTTCAGCGTTCCTGCAGCTGTCTAGGAGGCTGGATGTCAGTAATTGACCTCCTTCCTCCTAAGCAAACTATGGCAGTCTTTAAGACTAACGAAACGATACGTAGATTACGTAAAATAGTTACTACACATGCGTAGTACCTATTATCGGTAAATTATGGACGTATGTGCAATACATCCGGAGGTGTGAATCCGGGCCTTCATCTTTAGACACTTGTTCAGTGTTTTGGTCTCCATGAAACTGTCCCATCCTGGTAAACAGCCTGACTCCCAGTTCTCTCTTTGAGTATGTTTTTGATTATTCCCTTTCTTCTACCCCTCTTTATATCAGTATTCCTCAAGACCTTGACCCTCTTGTTTTCTAACATCACATTCATTTGCTACTCTGGTCTCCGGTATTACTACATTTTAGCTAACACAAAATTCTATCTCTTTAGAGAATATCATCCTTATTTATTTGCATTTTACCCATATCTTCTTCAGAGTCAACAGCATTATTATGTCCCTGTTCTTACTTGTGCTGCCTTAATGTGTTCTCTGGCAGTCTCCTTAGTCAGATGAGGCCTTACAAAATGACCTTTAAAATGGCAATAAAACCTCTCTTTCTGCTTCTAATTCATCTCTTTATGCAACAAAACATCTGACTTGCCTTGGCTACACAAGAAACAATGACTCCTGGATGCCTTTCTACTCAGAAGTTTTTAATGTAGTGCCATTGATGCTTTATTGATCTTTGGGGGGTTTGTACCCCAAAGTGGGTTATTTAGCATTTTTTAGCATTAAACTGTAGTTGCATCACTCTTGACCATTCTTTTAGTCTACCTAGATCATCAGTCATTTTCTTTAACCCCTCCTGGTTTTTCTATCCTGTTACATATCATTTACATATCATTCTGTCATCTGCAAAAAGGCATGCATTTTCTTCAATACCATTTGTAATGTCACCAGTAATTATACATGTCTTTGATTTAAACACCTTTTGCGATTTGTATGAACTGTTGTGACGGGCTCAATGATATTTGCTTGTGCTTTGCCTAAGAATGAATACAAAGTTAATGACTACACACACACACACAGATGAAAGCTTTTGAATAAGATATGTGTATATACATTTGAGTTCTTCTTTGTCAATTCTCGTGACCCAAAGAAAACTTAAAAAGTAAAAAAAAAAAAAAAAAAAAAAACTACCCAAACAATGCAGGATAATTATGACTCATGGAATACAATTTAGCCAGTTGTATAATTTCTTGTTTACTGATGTTTTATTTGAGGCCTTTTAGGTTTAAATGTTTGAAAAAATGAAACATAATGAAATTCTGAAAAACATCCAATATTTTTAGATTGTCTTTTGTTTGTAGCAGTGTGAAATTACCACTTAAATGGGAACATTACCTGCATAATGAAATCACTCTAATAACACAGAAGTCAAAACACACTCAGCAGCAGAACAAGGCACAGTGGAAGCATTTCCAAACAATACTTTCTTAGTTGTAAATATGTTTAACAATTGTAAAAACTTCTGAATCACAGTCGGGTGATGGCACAGTCTCCCAACCATGGAGGATCTTGGCAGTTACAGAACTGGGACCTCCAACAAACTTGATTTCCAGCAATTATTAAAAGCACAGTAGTGCGTGATAAGGGATTTAGGCAAGGTCTGTGTATTATAGGATCACAGGACCTGTATTTACTACGTGCGTTTATTTATGCACGCACATAGCAACGCAACACTCATAACACTCCCCTCGGGTTTTCGGTGAATTCCGCCTCCATAGGGCACTCTTATCTCTACGTGTGTACTTATGTTCGTATGTTACTTACGTACGTGTGTATTTATCGAACCGCGCCCTCAAATGCCCATTTAAATGCTTCAACCCACCCTCTTTCAGGTAACTTCTACCGTCCGGATCAAAACCACGCCCCTCCGTACGTATGTCCCTAGGTGCGATTCATAAGTCCGTGTTGAAAGTACTTAGTGCGTAAATACTACGTAATGTGTGTGGAAAAAGTTACAACGCATGCGCAGTTAATCTGCTCCTAAAAATACAAACGCAATCCGCCGTAAAAAACGGATCTGTAAATATGGTCCAGTGTGGATAACAAACACCAATCATTGACAAGCTTGTGTCCTGTTTAGAGCTAGGTAATGAGACAATTATCTTTTAGGTTGCTATGAAGTATGTTCAATGCTGCATAGAAAATATAGTGTAAGATATTAATAACAGTTGGCATATAAATGGATTATTTACTGCAAATCTATATTTTTTGGTTGATTTATTTCTTTTGTTTTGTTTTCTGCCGGCCAGCACTTATCCCCGCCTGCATAGGGCATATTCTAAGGTCAATATTAAGTACTTCAACCTCTTGGCTTATGATTCTATTAAGGGACATGAAACTTAAGCTTCATTCATTTCATAGTCGACCCACCGCTGGTCTAATTCATTATCATACCCAATCTAGACATATGCCACCAAGCAACTGAAATGTGTGTTTACACAACTTAGATGGAACGTATTTGCAACTGTTGAAACCCCAGGCCCAGGGGAAGGCGTCCCTCTGGGAGCATATGGCTATGTTACACACAACCCTATGCATTTACTTAAATCTGGATTTGTATCTAATGGGGTTATGCTACACATTGTATATACACACCTTGGAACTTGCATATCCACATAGTTTTTAGGAACATATCCCTCGTTGCCCCTAAGTTCAGCCTTATACCAGTTATCATCAGAGCCAAGAATCTGTTGAGAAAACATAGGGAAAAAAATTATTAAACCTTTAATCCTCCTAATTATATTTTACATTACATGATAGGTCCATTTATGGGGATGCACCATTTATCATCTCTCATGAGCACAGCAACAAGGGAGCTATTCCCATGGCTACTTTATAAATAGATACAATAACAAAAGTCCACATATAAATCACCAATTTTCTAGATGAATATTTTCTTTAAATGTTTTCTCTAAAATATTTTTACCTTTTTACCTTCATTAGCGTATAATACATATCGCGATATTGAATAACACGGCAGCCCTGGCAGATTTACCCCAGGCTGCCTTCCACCTTCCTTCTTGGAGCAGCTTTTCTATATTTATTGACGACTAAACTTTCAACGGCAGTGCGCCACTAAGTTGCAAAGTGTGTTATATATTTCATCATAAGCAGCGTGTTGAGAACTATCCCACGTTCTTCTGCTGTATATCAGTGGGTCCATTACCCACACACTGGACTTTAGTGTATTAATATTGTATATAAGCGGGTTATCTGTGCTTTATTATAAACATTGTATGTGTTTTATACCTTTTCTCTTGTGACCTTTGGTGGGTTGAAGACCACTCCCCACCAAATCTGTTTTGTTACCTAGGTCTTTCAACTTGTGAGGCACTCACATTTGTACATTGTTGTGCAATTTATCAATTGAATAAAATTCTTTTATTTCAATATGTTATAAAGTTTGTGGCGCAGGATAGAAATCTTGTTCTATATGTTATTACCCCTCTTTTTGGGGTGCAAGGAGTTCAAACAAGAGGGAGCTCCTCCCCCCTGTGCTATTGCAGCCTCCACAAATATCCAATACAGTTGTATTGGAATATTTTACGTCATCCTCTCTGACTAGGCCAGCAGCGCAATTCGGTATCGTCCTTCCCTTTTTGTTGTAAGATTAGAAACTTGAATAGTAATCAACAGTAGCCCTTATATACTCTGTCTGGATTGAAGTTTCAAAGTATTTATAGGTATTGAAGCACTGGGGATCAGCGATACTGGTATTCATTTTCTAATAGTCAGTAGTGTCTACTGTTAGTAGATGAACTGAATATAGGTAGGGATCATATGAAATAGCTGTGTTGGGCAAGACTCCATTCAATTAAATGAAGTGATTACTAAGTAAATAAAAGATATAAAAAGTACATTATTGAGCAATTGTGTTGAAAAGATTTCGGGAGAACACATGAAAAGAGCATGAAAAGTACATCCAATGTGCTTGTGAATGTTTTCATTCGATCTTCTTAGTCACTGCATTGAATTCCATGGAGACCTGCAAGGACCTGCTTCCATCTTCTTTTCTTTGAACTACATAGAGAGGTGCAAGTGTAATGTACATCTACATGAAACAAGGTTCATACATTCAGTTCTATTTGATGTATTGCAAGTTTGTTGTGGACATTTTGATGGCATGCCTAATTCTGTACAGTGTTAAAGTTGACTATCATATTATGGCTTTCTGTGTTTTCCTTTTTGATGTTACACGCAGCAGTTTGTAGTCCAGCCTGTCTGTCATTCTGTCTGGAGTTCTGGTTTCTTCAGTCAGTGTTCTGGTAGCTAGATGATGAGAAAGAACACTAGCAGGGACGCAATTACCTAGGCCTATTTACTATTACACATGTCTTGTCATCTATAAGATTGCATGGGCTGATTACCTATCAAAGCTGCGAAGTTGCTGTTTAAATAACCAACTGACCTGCTTCTAGGTGGTGGGTTTAACGTTAGGTCACTGCAATCACCTACTGCCTTGTTTTTCAACATTCTGAAGCATTTATTTTGATCTGCTGATTCTGTTCCATATGTTCAACAATTGCCAAAATAATAAATATATCTCAACAATCACAGCACTGTTACAAGCCTCTACTCCTTACAATAACCAGATAGTAACCAAGACAAATAACAAGAAAAAACAGGCATATATTAGGTCCAAGACCAACACACACTCACAAAGATATACAGGGGTACAGGGGGTATGTCTTTGTGATTGTGTGTTGGTCTTGGACCTAATCTATGCCTGTTTTTTCTTGTTGTTATTTGTCTAAGTTACTGTTTATCCGCACTCTTTGGGCCAGATTTACTAAGCTGCGGATTTGGAAAAGTGGAGATGTTGCCCATAGTAACCAATCAGATTCTAGCTCTTATTTTCCTATCACATACTAGAGAATGTCAGCTAGAATCTGATTGGTTGCTCTGGGCAACATCTCCCTTTTTCCAATCCCACAGTTTAGTAAATCTGGCCCCTTGTCTTGTATTGCTCTCTGTAGCTTTATCCATTCAGGCTCACAGGTCTATATCTGTGGCGCTCTCCCATCTTCACTATTGCGGTTGCCGCAGCGTTCTCCAGCTCAGCTTGGCGTACTCCTGTGTTATTCCATTTACACATTGTTCTGTTGTCTACCTAACCCCTGAAGTAGTTACCATCCTATCTCAGTGGGTTAGTTTCATTGGGGTAGATCCAGACCTACGCGCTTGATACGTTACATAGCGTAGCGTATTTACCTTCTAAGCCCTCCCCTAGGCACTCCCCTTGCATGTACGTACTTTGGCCATTTTACGCCTACCAAACCCTACCTTAACTTTACACAGCGTAAGTACTGACGTACATATAGGCCTCACGTACTTACGAGCACGCCCTTACTGTACGATTTAAATGCCTCACCCCGCCTCCGAAACGTAATTAAGGTTGTCGTGTGGCTGGCACGCCCCTTCGCCCGTAGTTACGCTGCTGATACAAGACTGGCCCTTACGCTCTGAATTACGTGGCGTAACATCTGGCGGGCGCATGCGCAGTAAGTACAAATGTGTGATTTTATGTAGTGGCTAGTGTAAAATTGTTCGCGTACATAGGTCTGGATCTGGCCCATTGTGCTTTCTATCTGCATTTCCACCCAGCAGCGTATGTTTGGCATTAGGATGTTTTCACTCCTACATCCCATTTCTCAATACTTATTCTTATTGCATCTATATCCCTTCCACTTCTATACTTTGTCTTTACCCTGGTCTGTGGTACAATGGTGACCCTGAAACTAACCTGTGATCATTGCCAGAGGCTGCAACCTGCTGGGAACTTGTAGCCAAATCTGTCCCCACCATCAGGAGCACCTAGGACTGGAGCGAGATGCCGCGTGCAAAAAATGGCCACAGTCTCTCAGCAACTGCAGGTCCGTACACAGGACACTTCTATATCTAGATCCACTTCCAAGTCCTCAGTTAGACTCCATGGCCTGGCATATGGTCTTATAATAACTTGGTTACCTTTATTCCAGAATTTCTGATATAGAGTAACATAGATGATAGAATGCATCATTTATTTGGTGCATTTGCCACTCAGATGGAAGCAAGGTGAAACCAGGAAAGTCACAGCGGTTTTCTGTTGTAATGTTATGAAATCTCTAGAGTTATGAACATGAACTGTGCACATCTAACAACAAAAGCTTTTATTGTGGACATAATTGAGGCATGAGATTTCATACATCATTATTCATTCCTGGATATATGTTTTTCCCCTCTTATAGACAGTTGTGTGAAAAGGAGTTGAAAGATCAAACCATATCCTATGATTCACAGCTGAAAGAAGGCCAAGTCAGGTGAACCAAGCTTCTGTCATCTGCTAAGTCCAAACTCAGGGTCACAGTGTACTGATCATATTGATTCAGGTCTATTCCTGGCAGAGTGAGATGTGATAACCTTTACCTTGACAAACAGATCTCTATTACGTCTTTTATTGCAGTCGTATTCTAAACCAAGTCTGTGATCATTGTCATTGTCACAGCATCTTGTGGACCTTGAATAGAAAAGAAAATAGCTAATATGTAGCTTTAAATGAAATGCTCAAAATTGCTTCGGGTCATGTTTTAGAGAGAGAAAAAAAATAAAGAATGAAAGAGGTTACAAAATGACAAGTGTTTATGTTGGGTATGTTGGATCAGTACACACAAGTTCTTTTTCCCTGGTCTAGGATAACTGAATAGTATTAAACAAAACACACAACCTATTAACCCAACCATTCTCAGAGTACCGAAACACAGCAATGATTGTTTCTCTGTATCCTCTATGGATTACAGAATTGTTTCACTCTCTATATTAATTGACTGAAGCTTCCAGAATGGGGATGGAGTTAGGTGAGAAGTTAGCAATTTCATTCTACTCCTTCAACAATGTATGGTTTCATTCTCCTGGGAGGACAAGGTGGGTATGACCTGAAATTGCATTTATTTCAAACATTTTAGAAAGGCAACAATCCTGAACTCGCCTCTATCCAGGGAAATTAGAGCAGTTTTGTTACAGAGTGTCTCATTGTCTAAAGAATTGTGGGGGAAAATATGAGCACTAACAGCCTCATTGGAAATTGAAAACCATATGATAGCTATTCTGGCTCAATTGCCTAGTCCTGCATATTGTAGAAATATTATAAGTCACCAACAAGCTCCAGGACCATACATGGAGAAGAGAATAGTGCGAGTGCTATTAAACATGTCACAAGCCTCCAAGTGGACTCATAATATCCATAATAATGTACTGTATGGGCCGTATCCAGAGATCCGTGTGGCGATCGGTTCACAATTGTACGCACGTACGTTGCAGGCCAAACCCCCTCTCAAGCACGGCACTCCCCTCTCGGCTGTGCTGTCGGAGACTTCCGCCACCATAGACAACTTGTAACTTTTCAAGTGTATTTCCTTGCGTATGCGCCCTCTATACGTGCGATGCATGATAGTCGCACCCACTTTCCTTCAATTAAATGCCTCCCCCGCCCATTTTTATTTAAATTTGCACGTGCGTATTTTTGCATCACATATCCGTCCGTATGTACCAACGTGCCATTCACAGGTCTGTCCATAAGGCACTTTCGCTACTATATTCTACGTTAACTACATAAATAGTTACTACGCGTTCGCAGTTGGTCCGATCGTAAAAATACGCATGTAACTAGCCAAGAAATAGGATCTCTGAATACGGCCCTGTGTGTGTCATTTTCCTTATTATGCATGCTTTAATAATATTCAAGTCAGTACCTGTTACACTACCCTTGGGAACCACTAGCCAAGGCGCAGAGTCTAACTAGGGCCTGGTCTTCGCTAGAGCCCCTAATAGTGGGGATAGTCTGGGTTGCAGGACCTCGGCAGTGGACCCTGTAGCTGTCTGGAATCTCCACTGGAGGGTAAGGAGACGCTAATGATGATAAGGGCTCAATAAAGATTGTAGGAGAATTACACTCCCGAGAAAGAGGGATGGAGCTAGAACACTCAGAGAGCAAAGGATACAACCCGACCACACAACAGCTGTGAGGAGATGGTAACACTCACAAAGGTGCCTGATGGTATAGCATAGTAGAGCTACAGATGTGAGGAGATGGACACTCACACAGAAGACAGAGACTAACACAAAACAACCCAGCGAAGGATTGAGAGGAGACTAGGAGCAGGGAAAAGAAAGGAGGCTGGAATGGATGTGACATGCTGGACTGGAACAGATCACAATAACTTTCTTAACTAGGGAGCTGGCAGAACGTGGAATACACTATAACAGGCTGTGATAGACTGGCACTGCCAGCCTTGATATAAAGGCTGCTGGCCTTTATAGGCATATCTACCCCTTGACCAGGATGGCACCTGCCAGGGGTGCCAGCCAAAGGGGGTGCCGCACCAGTGATGCCACCCGTGGCCAAAAGATAGTGTCACCTAGTGCAGCGCTGGTCTGGAGTCAGAGTGCGGCTGGATACTTTTAAAATGAGGGCTGTTTGGTTGCTAGGATACCCGCGGTCACAGAGAAGCCTGGGGACTTAATTTCCCTTGCAAGTCTCGGCAACTGCGGGACTTCAATTCTAGCCGCAGTCCCGCTTGGAGGACACAGATAAGGTAAGATAACCTGGGGGG
>WWET01002464.1:133631-146143 GCA_011038615.1 Limnodynastes dumerilii
ACTTATTATACATACGAAGCAGCTTATTTCTGCCTGCAAGTCTACCAGTGTATATATATATATATATATATATATATATATATATAGTCATAAAATCGCTGCTCCTGTTTAATGTTGTTATTAATTATGGGAAATATAGGTCACTATTTCCGAAGATCGTTTTCATATGATTTTCGTGTGAAAACGGGCTTTATCATATAAAAATGAAGAATTCCATATTTACAATGTTATCATCACCATGGAAACCATGGTGACGATCGCATTAACACTCCCGATCGCCGACCCTCTCTAATGAATGCTGGCCAGCAGATCGCTTTATTTACTAAGTGTCAGCGCGGATTTTAACAATCCGCGCCAACACGTTAAATAACGCCATCTGATGATGGCGTTAGGGTAAGTATTCCAGCAGTCTCCCCATATACCCCCCTTTTCCTCCCCCTAATAGCTGTTATTGGGGGGGAGGAAGAGGGGGGTACATATAGGGAGACCGCTGGAATACAGTCAAGTAAAAAAAACATTAAAATCTAAGTAAAAAAAAATAACAAACAATATATATTAACTAGTTTTAATTCATTTTTATCTAATAAACATATTTAATAAAAAAAAAAAACACAACAAAAAATAGAGAACGAAGCTCTTAAAGTTGCATGACCGGGCTTGTGTCTATTTCTAATCCCGACGCACCTTATGACCTCGCCGGAGGGGTAAGTGTTTGTATATATTTCTCGTGGTCCTGCCAGGCTCGCTGCAAGGCGCAGTTAGCCTGGTTGCTATCATTAGTACTAAATGCGCTAATGATAGTAAATAGAACCCATAGTGTTTTTAAAAGTGCATATTTTTATTTATGACTTTTTTTTAAAGCAATGCATTCATTTGCTTTACTGTGTTCATATATCAGTTTTTAATATCTCAAAATACAGTTTTCTTTACAACCCTTGCGCTGTATATTTGGGCATGTATCTGCTTACAGCTTTACTGCGTTTTGCCCATGCTCTACATGGCGTAATGTCATTGAAATTATACTGTTATGCGTGCTTCTGGATCGCACGCAGCCTGTGCCACCTTTCTTTGCGCAATTGCGACACACACAATGCATGCGGTTTTGCACACAAATCTGGATCGGGGCCACTATCTCCAGCTCATGATTATGCCATAGTTAGTCATTGTATTTGCCTGACTATGCAATTAATGCACCAGTTCATATGAAGGATTTCTCAAACCCCGGAACCCCCACAAAATCCTCTGTTCCCTCTTACCCCTCTCATATTTTTATATGACCTGGAGGGGAAGGGGGCACCACTAGAAAGAGACAGTAGCATTCATGATTGCTAGCTGCCAATCTAGGCCGTTCTCTGTCAGTGGCCATTACATTTTATGGTTTGTGATAATTGCTGTTAAAATCCTCTACACTTGCATTTAGTCCATTTATTTACCTAATCAAATTAATGTACTGTATGTGTCAATCTAAAGCAGTACATTTAAATAGCCAACATAATTTACAACCAAGTTATATATTATTAATTACAGACCATTATTGCTGTAACAGTGAAAAGTTTGTATCAATTTGTGTACAGCGGAGACGCCATTCCTAATTATTCTGCACAGATTTCTAGTTGATATGTGAGCAACAATGCATAATGAGGCTCGAGGTGTCTAAAAAGGTGAATCTGCCGTCTCATTCAATTGCAGCGGCTTGAATATTAATACAAGTGAAATCAATTGAAGCAGCTGTCTCTGTGATATAAAAAGCAAAAAAGACAGGGAATTGATTGGTGATTATTTTAATTTGGCTGCAGTGACAATGGTGTAAATCAGACAATAGACAATGAAAGAAAATGCTTGATCTCCAAAATCTGTACCCAAAATCTTCAATTAACAAGTAGCACGCATTCTGCTGTATATTACATGTGTAACGTTACTGCTTTTTATATTGTGTCTATTATCTTTAGAGAATTATTCTGCACTCCTTCCATGACACAACTTTATACACACTCCAAACCCCTGCCCTTTTTATATTATTATTTGCATATCTGTTTATCTGTTCAAATGTTTCATTCTGTATACCATGCCAAAAATATGCGCAATTTGCATTTGGAAAAAATACATTGCAGGCCATCAGGAAAAACAACAACACAGACAACCTATGAGTTTAGAAGCATAGGACCTGATTCACACTTAGGATTGAAATTGCCTGCCTAAAAATACGCATTGCAAATATACGCAAGTGCGATGCCAGGATAGCAGCAGCTGCAACTAACCACACCCACACACTCATTCGTGTTTTTCCAGACCTTGCTATATATAAAATTGGGGTGGTGGAAGTGCACTCAAAACAATCCGTGTAACAGTCAGAAAATGATTTTTGTGGCACTAGGTCCTATATAACTACCGCGGCTTCCTCTTTTTAAATCTCCTTGAAGGCTTGTGGACAACACGTTCAAATTCTAGGAAAAATAGCAGAAAAGAGGGCGCTTCAAAGTGCAATTAAACTTTTTATTTGAACAGCTATTTAAAAACAATTTAGCCGTGTACCGGATAAAAACTTGTTCTTTTGCATGTAACATACGATCATCTGCAACACGGGAACCTGGAGACGTTCAGCCGACGTCACGGAATCAACAACTCCACACGTGGCAAAGGTTCCAAGGCTTGTTACAGGGTTCGGAGGTTTAGTCAAGTAACCCCGTCTGTATTGCAGATCATCGTATGTTTTCATCCGGTACACGGCTAATTTGTTTTTAAATAGCTGTTCAAATAAGAAGTTTTTATATATATATATACACACACATTGTTAATGGAACATAAATAGACACCTCTAAATGTGCATTAAACATGTTTTAAAAAAAGGATGCAACAATAATTAAAGTTATAATTTGCTTAAAACAATACCAGCATAAATTATATGGTTTTTGTTGTAATTTTTTTTTTAAATACAATAGTATATTTTGTTAAATTAGAAAGATATTAACATTTTAATAGAAACATAAATTATCATAATGGCTGAACTAAGTAATTTGCTGAAATTGTTTAACAACTAAATGTTACATTTATTTAATGGACTTAAAGACATGAAAGAAAATGCTGCCTTCTCACTGTTGCAATTAATTTATTTAATAGCATTATACAATTAAATAGGTGAGCCTTATGTGAGATCATTAATCGCACATGTGCATTGATAAACATTACGCAGCAGCTGATGGCTGTGTAAAGTTTCTATGGACTTATGGACTGTCATATAGTACGACAGGCTTCAGCAAATTACGAGTGGTTGAGGGCTACCTTAAATTTTCCCATGCGTATGTTCTGCTACGCAAGGCAAGCCTGCTTGTGAATCTCTCGTAACTGCATTGGCACGCCCATACTGTACATTAGTAGTCCGTGTGGAGCTCATTTGCATTACACGTCTTGCCCCTCTAGCTACGCATGCGGGGCTAGTGTTGGACTCCTGCTTGAATGAGTCGGAAGGATGAGGTACGTGTGCGCCAATCATGCGGTTATTTTTCACGTGTGTATCTTTGTGTTCTGGGCATGTGCAGTTTAAAAAAAATGTAAAAACACGCACATATATAACACACTTACATATCTGTGAATCTGGTCCATAATGTCTACTGATTTTTAATAAAATGCAACCTACTAGGCTTAATTATTTGGTTACTTATCAGAGTATTCAAACACCATTGCACGGCAGCTGGAGTCAAGGATTAAGTTGTTACATAGAAATGATTACACATAATATTTTTTAATAAAGGTATCTTATTACATTTGCAAGATTACCTTAATCTGTTCTGATTTGCTTTTAACATTCTTTTTTTAAAATATATTTATATATAGTAGATATTAACAGGAATATTCTAAAGGGATTTTTTTTTCTTAACAATGTGTGCTTAGATAGACTATAATCCTGGTAATTTATTCATAATTGCATCTAGCTGAAGGTAGGACGGGGTAGGGTTATTAATATCTAGCATTGTTGTGTAACTTTGCTGGGTCCTGCCACAATGGGGCATATTCTATAGGGGCCCCAAAGTACCATGTTTGAACGGTAGCATGCTGACGATGGTAAACAATGTTGGCTAGTTCATCTCTTGGTCGGAAATTATTGCTACTGCAATCCTGTGTTGGCTTTAACATATTTGGGCTATTTCTGAAATTGTGGGTTATAGCTATGATGAGCAGAGAGAAATCTAAATATACTCATTAAGTTAAAATTATTTTGAAAAATTGTAATTGTTTGCATGCATACTAAAACCCCTAAATCTAAACAAATGATTATGCTGATAAAATTATAACAAATTCAAAAATCCAAACAAGGGTATGTGGACATCCATGCTTGCTGACCCTACTGTATCCATGCCTCCATGCGTAAAGAAATGTTGAGCATTCTCCTTGCATGGACAAACATCTGAGATTCATACTCTACTTTACATTTTTTGCCGGTTCAGATGTATGGATCAGTAAGCAGCCAATTATCACACATAAACTATGCATTTTAGTATTAAAATACGATCAACCTGCACATAAAAGAGTGGAATGTCTATAGACCTGATTCACACTAGAGAAGGAGCATGAAATTAAGAGGAAAGTTACTCCTGGGCCAAACCATGTTGATTTCAGGGGGAGTCAAGTTAATTGTGTTCTTGCATGCAGGGATATATCTTTGAATTGCTTACTGCACACAGATACTGACCAGCTTTACTATCACACTGTTATTTAGACTTGAGATAGGAAACATCACCTCTCACCTCTAATACTGTTTGCAACAGATGAAATATGACTCCCCTGTAATCAACATGGTTTAGCCCAGGAGTAACTTTCCTCTCTTATTTTCAAGCTCCTTCTTAAGTC
Source organism: Limnodynastes dumerilii (assembly GCA_011038615.1). Lineage (NCBI taxonomy): Eukaryota > Metazoa > Chordata > Amphibia > Anura > Limnodynastidae > Limnodynastes > Limnodynastes dumerilii. The sequence goes on from WWET01002464.1 coordinate 138,477, forward strand.
TGAATCAGGCCCCATATCCGTGTCGATGTAAACAAATTGACTTGTATACACATACTTTTTTATTTTAACATACTATTATGAAAAGGATAAACTATACTTTTTGTGTAGTTGTGTGTTATCTTTTGCAGGCTATTTACAATAAAAATGATGCACCTGTGTTGTGTCAGTGCTCTGCTCAGAGGGTTAATATTCCCATGTGGTTATGTGTTGGACCAACATTTCAGCTACTAGCCATTCTGTCACTGAATCTGTGTCAGTAAGAGTTTCCGAAATCTCTTTATTCTGTGTTCAATTTGTTCCGAAAATGTTATAAAAACGTTGTCCCCTTTCATTAGGGGATGAATATCTTTGCTTGAGCCTGGGGCCCCAGCAGTAATCTAGCCCAGCGCCTGGTGTCTGATTAAACAACCATTACTGGCCTCTATTTTTTACTTATTATTTTTTTTTTCCACTTTTATCGCATGACTTCTCCAGAAATGTATTTGTGCTCATGAGGACAGTCGGATCCTTTCCCTTGGCTTTGATTAAGAGGCTGAGAAAAGAACGGTTAATGAGCCCGCCCTGACGAGCACTGATCAGTTTGCTCTGAAAACCTGATGTCTGCACGCTCCACTGAGCCCTCAACGTTTGAAAGAGCCGAAAAAGAAAGATTAAAAGAGGCGGGTTCATAAAGCAATGAAAAAGGCCTTTACTCCTCCATATCAAACTGTTGGCTTGCAATGCAGTTAGCTCCATTTATCAAGCCAATTGTGGCACTCAGACGATGAGAGGTTATTGTATCAGGGTATTTAATTCTTAATCTATTTTATGTGCATCTTTAGGATTGGTTAATGAAGGGAGTATTTATCTGAGATATGCTTCAAGATTTCAGATGATTTTTATCTGTATAAGCTAAGCAAAATATGATACAAAAAGTCAAAATTGTGGTAGAACATACTGTAACTGCATATTTTCCATGCATTTTTTTCATTATCTGTAGAAGTTGTTGTATATCAATAATTACAATACCAAATATATAGCAAATATATTTGCCAAAATCACTCATTCTAAAATAATAATCAGTACCACACCTGGTAGATTAGTTATTTTTTTCTATGTTAATTTTTCTGTTAAAAAACATTATTGCATCGCATTATATAACATTTTATTTGCTGTTTCATTGGCTGTTAGAAATGATTGAAGCAGCGATCATATAATGGTAGCAAACATGATTGAAGATTAAAGTTAAATTATTTTTGTTTTAATTGGGCAAATGAATTGGGAAAAGGAAAACTGCACATCAGAGTATAATAAAATAGCCATATTATGGACTCTTCACACATTCAGTAGCTCAGAAGTTGTAGAAACATATAGCCCCCTGTACCTGATGCCTCAGATCTCCAATCTCTCTTCTGCTTATTACAGAACATTTCTCTTCTGCTTATTACAGAACATAATAATACTACTACTACTACTAATAATAATATAAACTACAATAATAATAGCAATTATCATCAGTAATCATCATTATTATTATAATAATACATCCCCTTGAGAATTTGGAGTAAATGTTCAAGACATAAAGTAAAAAAAACAAACCATACTATTGGATAATTTGCTCCTGTTCACCTTGGATCCAGAGTATTAGCGCATCCGCATTACGACCTATCCAAAGTTGCATGTTTTTGCGTTTGAATAGGACTTCGGGAAATGGGGCATACGTGTCCCCCTCTCCCCACAGTCACAGCCATAGTAGCAGAGGCTGCGGCTTGTACAAAAAAAAGAAACATTTTAATCGTTATTTAATGATATTAAATGAAACAATTATCCTTCTTAAACAAAAGGGTCATTTTCACATTGGAAATGACGTGCTTATTATTTACACCATCCCCTAAGATGGTGTAATCGTATGACTGAAGCGCAGTAACTTTTTTTTGCTGCTGCAATTATTTAAATGACAAAAAAAACTTTTTTTTATAAATAGAGTGGAACGTCTAGGTCCACTATCGCAGAGTAGACGTAAACGGACACAGACGTATGGGCAGCAGCCACGGACACAGATGTATAGGCAGCAGTGCTCCCATTGTGAGCATGCGCAATGCTCACTCTTGCTGTGACTGCATCAGACAGCCTGACGGAAACGCAGTTTAGGATTAAGTCCCTTATGAATAACACTATTCTGTAGTATAGGACAACTGCCATCCCTGATCACTGATACTGAGGAAGGCTGCATTTGTGGGAGAGATTCTCACTGATGTTTTGTGCATCAGAAACTATAGAGAACGTATAATCAGTACCACATAGAGAGAGATGCAAAATGAAAGATATTCTCTATTTCTTGTGATAAAGAATTTGGTTGTGTTTCTAGGATTTACTGTAGTTTCCAACTTAGGTTTTACTAATAAAATCACCTTTCCCTGGCTGCAATGTTCTACTTACTATCTAAGTTATGAAACTCGCAGAAATATATCACCTGAATTCACCCTGTAAGATGTAGCTGGACAAGTAAAACAAACTCACAATCCAGAGTTTAAGAATAAGAGGGAAACAAGTGCACACAGATACTGACTAGCTTTGCTTAAACCCTTATTTAGAAACATCACCTCTCAACTCTAATACTGTTTATTACAGATTAAATCTGACATCCCTGATATTTATTATGGTTCTGCTCAGGTGTAAATGTCCACTAGTTCAACTGCATACTGCATACACATAGCCCGATTTGGGACACACGTATATAAGGAGCAATCACTGGAGACTAATGTACACTCAGAGGAATTGTCATATTGAAGAAGGAAGAAGGAAAAAAATAGAAGTAATAGGAAGATTGTAGCGATATACTGCAATGCACATCTATTACGATATACAGGTAATAAACAATATATACCCTGTACACACAATCGTTATACCCATAGTCATATTTGGTACTTTCATAAGATTTATTGGATCATGCGTATGGTGCATTATTTTCTAACTGGATCTGGTCAACAGACATTAAATAATGAACTTTGTTAAAGAACTTAGTCTAACTTACCAAACACAAAGGACAAATCTTCTTAATGTACTTGCTGGATGCACTCTTCACATGAATATGCTCTGGGATTTGTAGTGCAGAAACAAGTTCAACAGTCCTGTCATGCCCAGCGGTAACATGTCTCCAAACAGGATTTTTTAATGTTGCTAACTAGTTGGTGGTAGACAGAAACAGCCTTGAATTTTTACACCAACTGCACAAGATACTTTGATCTATAATGTATAGAAGGAAGTTAAAGCGCTGCATAAAACCCGTGTGCAAGTCAGCTAGCTCACTCATACAGGAAACTCTCCAGTTTTTGTGGTTACCACTTTGACCTAGATTTATCAGGAGATGAGTGCACATAGAAACAGAATCATTTCAGTTTTACCGGCAATCTCAAAATGAAGCACCATGGTAAAGCTGCTTTATCTTGCTCTACAGTTTTGCAAAATTGCGTTTGAAAATTCAAAAGAAATATATATAAGAAAGTCTTTCAAAACATTTTAAAAACAATGGGCCGGATCCAGAACTACATCCGTCTTCTATAGACGGACGTAGTTCAATAAACAGTAGCTACTGCGCATGCGTAGTAGCTATTGTACGTAATCTGCGTATCCTTTCGATACGTAGATTGCGTATATGCGGTCTAAAAGATACTGTTATTGAACTACGTCCGTCTGTGGAAGACGGACGTAGTTCTGGATCTGGCCCAATGACCACAGACTGAGCCCAAGGCAAAGAGTATTGCCCCCTGCCTGCAAGCCCTGAGTGACATGCAGCCACAGTCAAATATTACAAATGACTTTTATTGAATATAATTGATGGAATTATATGAGATGACATAGTGGCTTCTAATAATCTTTTGCTTCTCCGCTCATAGGGCTGGATCCAGATTTAAGTAAGTGCTTGATATTAGTTACTCCTGGGCTAAACCATGTTGATTGTGGGGGTGGGAGGGTTTCCTATCCCAAGTCTAAATAACAGTGTGATAGTAAAGCTGGTCAGTATCTGTGTGCAGTAAGCAATTCAAAGATATATCCCTGCATGCAAAGAATACAATTAACTTGACTCCCCCTGCAATCAAGATGGTTTAGCCCAGGAGTAACTAATTTCAAGCACTTACTTAAGTCTGGATCCAGCCCATAGTCTGTGTTATCAATTCTCCCCATCTGCAAGTTTGTCCCCTTAGTGGCGTGAGGGAGAAACTGGGGTGAATTAGCCACAGGAACTACAGGGAAGTTTCCCATTTGGTCACTGGCCTTTTAAGGTTACCCAGCAAACCTCTTTTGTTTTCAGAGAGCTTGAGCACTGTGGCTAAGAGAAGGTGGTCACATGCATGCAGTCTGTATCGAATGGAGGTCACTCTGATGCTCGGTGGTAGTCACAAGAATGCTGTCTGTTACAGGTGGTAGTTACTAGAACGCTCTCTGTTACAGGGGGTAGTCACTAGAAAGCTCTCTGATAGGTGGTAGTCACTAGAACGCTCTCTGTGATAGGTGGTAGTCACTAGAACGCTCTCTGTGATAGGTGGTAGTCACTAGAACGCTCTCTGTTACAGGGGATAGTCACTAGAACGGTCTCTCTTATGGGTGGAAGTCACTAGGCTGTACTTGTATTTTATAGATCAGGCATAGGCAACCTTCAGCCCACCTGGTGATGTGATACTACAAATTCCAGCATACTGCAACAGGATACCTCATGCCCCATGCAACTGTTAGGGACCAAGCCTCTTATTACTAAATTTGTGGAATAAAAAAGAAGTAGAGAGTTTTCTGTGGGCCGTATTCAGAGATCCGTTTTTTAAAAGTACGCAGTTATACGCACGGCCGGAGCAAGGAAACACCCACAAACAATCCCGACAATCTCCTCTCCTGGACGTGCTGTCAGTGACTTACCAGTCCATAGACCACTCTGATTTTTACGTGTGTACTTACGTGCGTATATGTGCTCCGTCCACGCGATTCTTGATAACCGCGCCTCCATGCGTTCATTTAAATGCCTCCCCACACCCACTTTTATGGAAATTTTCCCGTATGTCTTATTTCCGTGCGTATGTCCCCAAGTGCGATTCACATGTACGTCTGTTAGGCATTTCCGTGCGTATAGTCAACGTAAACTATGTAAATAAAGTTACCACACATGGGCAGTAGATCCGATTCTAAAAACACACATGAGAACTCATGTCAAAAACGGATCTCTGAATACGACCCTGCATCTTTTTTTATCCATTTGTACAATAAAGCTGTGTCCTGACATTAATTATAATGGACAGACAACTAACATGTATTAAAAAATATGGACTACTTATGAGAATGTAATTCTCTACAGCCCTAGTAAATGGTAAGGGTTACGTAAACAGAACATTACATAAAAAATAATGTAGATGCTCTAATTTGGATTATTATGACATATGAAATGCAGATGCCGCATGCTTTTATTTGATTTGCTTCTGACAGCATATTATAAATAATACAGTTATCCTTCTTTAGAAATATTAGTATTGTCAACATAAAGTGTTTATATTTATATCTTGGGTTTTAATGGGTCAGATACTAATCTAACTAATGTAGCTACATTCATTGTCAAGTCAAACGTAGTTCTTAAAAGCTAAATTATATATGCAGTCAGGACTAATTTATATGTGTGGTGTTAGGGATTGCAAGTTTTTAAGGCTGCTTTGTGATTCCTGAATTCATTAATTATTGGTTAAATATGACAACACATATTTAGTAAAGGACATGCTTTTTATTCCAAGAATCTTAGCAGATATTATTAGAAATACATGTGAGGGGAGAGTATGTTCTATATATGAATGCACGGGTTGACAACATACATATATTATAATGCACTTGGCAAAAGCTGGTTATTAGGTGTTCTAACGAAAAATGTTAATATAAGGAAGCTGCTGGACAGAACTTATTATAACCAAAGGTTATTAACCTTTAATACTCTATGGCTCTGGGATCTTTATTTATTCTATAAGGAAAGTAACAGGTCTATGTGAATATTTATTAAAGCGTATTAAAAGAGCAAAAAAATAAGTTCTAGATTCAGGAATCTAACTGCCCGTTAGATCCCCATATTTACTGTTTTATTTTTAAATAATTTTAAGTTAGACATACACACAATTTGTCACTGGAAATGTTTAGTCATCATCTCATATATACGGTACTTTATAGAATACTAATCAACTGCAGTAAAATGGATGGTTCAGATTTGTTTACTGTTGCTATGGCAGAGGAAGTCCTGCATGCAGGACATGAGTTGTGGTGGGCCATAGGGTTTTTTGTTTTTCAAAGACCACCCCCTCGGATAGAAAGCTTGGAAGATTGGATCCTAATCAAGATGGTAAGTACTTCTTTTTACTTATCATTTTTATGTCATTTTATTTATTTATTTTATGCTTTACATAATTAGCGGTAAATATTTTTTTATTATTTGGGGTATTAAATGTAAATATTTTATTGTATATAGGGGTATTCAATGTCATTATTTCTTTATTATTTGGGGTATTAAATGTAAATATTTTATTGTATATAGGGGCATTAAATGTGGAGTATTTTTTTATGTTAGGGGCTGGCCCTATATTTTATTTATTAGCTAGGAGGGGCAAAACTTAGTGTTTTGTTGCACAGGATGACAGGGCATGCTGGCACTTGTGGTTCTCCAAGCACTAGAATGCCCTGCCACTAGGAGTTGTTGTGCTCAGGGGGAGGGAGCCTGTGGGCTTATTTGGGTCAGACTTCTCCTGGGGGAACCAGACTTGGGACCTGATGCATAGATAAGAAGGAAATAAGTACGTGCGGATTTGCAAAAATACACAACACTCCCCTCGTTCTTACAGATTTCCACTGACTTCCACGTCCATAGGGCTACCTTAACTCTGTGCGTATTTTGCTTAAGTACGTGTGTACTTTGCAAACCCAGCCCATACTGTCCTATTTAAATGCTTCCCCCTTCAACTTTTCTTAAATTCCTACTTACGGAGTAGTGGCACGTCCCTTCTTATAGATCTTATAAGATACGCCCAAGGCATGCATATAGTTAGGTATGTTCTTATGTGTGAATCAGGTCCTTGGTGACAACTGGTCTGTGGCTGTGTGGAATCATGGTGGGAAATACACCATATAACGCTTATATATTTTCAACAGCCCAAGCTGGTCAAGTCTAGGACTGGTAAGGGTAAAATCAATGCTCATTCCCTAATTTTATTTATACCGGTATTAAGCAGCATACGGTTTTTCAATCATCAATCATTTTTCTTTATAGGGTTTCCTTTAAGTGCAGCTAATGTTCAGAGTCAGTGCTGTAGTGTTGTACTGTTTGTTAACATTAGCGGCTCCTGTTGGTCTAGTCTGTTATTCAAATGTAACTTTTCTGCTGCTGTCAGCATATAATCTGTCTAGTGTGTGTGAAACCAGAATGGAAGCTGCTCAATCAATTTATTAAGTAAATGTTAAACAGGTGCATGAAAGGCAGGGGGTTAACCTGCTAGCCACAGAAACAAAGGGAAAAATTGCCTCAGCACACTGCCATAAACCAGTAACAAACTATACTGTTCTATCTGTAAAATAAAACACAGAAATGTTCGTTACGCATAATTGTACAAATATGAGATAAGCCACCAGCCACCGTCAAGGCCTTTCTGTATATGGTGGTCCTAACTCTAACA
>WWET01002464.1:146751-164170 GCA_011038615.1 Limnodynastes dumerilii
AAATGGCTGCTGTGGATCAGCTCTCCCTGTCAGCAACTGATCCCAGACATGCCCACAAACAGAATAAAACCAGAATGGAAGCTGCTCAATCAGCTGTGGGTGGGTACCAGATATTTTCTTTCAATCGTTTTAACAGGTCATTGTACAAATTGCAATTAATAATTGTGATTTAAGATATTGTACATATCTGTTAAAACAACTAAATACAAAAATATTGACTGGTTGGTCTTTTGTAAAATCTGTGAAGTGTGTACCTAGCTTAATATGTGTCATATAATATGTGTGTGACAGACAGAAAATAAACCCCAAATTAAAAAAAAGTAAAAATCAAGGTTAATATATATAAATTATGACATTGTTTGACAGGACATTTCTTTCCAACTTGTGCCCCAGAAACCTAGGTTTTGCCTATATTAAGTCTTAATTTTGTCAAAACCTCATTTATCTTTACATTCCTAAGTTAATGAACCCTAAAATGGATGCCTCACTGGTCAATCCCTATATGACGAATATTTGAAGGACTTCATTTTTTGGATGTTAACATCAACATAGAAAATAATACCTTGCTTACACAACATTTTGTGAAGTCTACAGACACAAGGAAGAAGGTTAGCAAGGTCCACATCGAAAAGAACAAAGCATCAATTTCTACACAAAGGATACAGTAGAGATGCTTTTGAGAAGGTTATAGAGGAGGTCAACAGAGTACATAGGAATTCCCTCATAGTTTAGAAAGACACCAAGAAGCCTAGTAACTGGGAAGAGAAGATTCCTTTTATTTCACAATTTAATTGAGTAGACAAACAAGTAGAAAAAAATAGATCTAGTTTAATCCTCGTTCTTTGAACAACATGATGTCCCCAAGGTAAAAGTATAGACGTGGCAATTGTGCAATGCACAGAACTTTCCTAAAAAATGAATCATTGAAGATGATGGAAGGTTATTGTTATGACACTCCGGGTTTACCTGGTTAGAACCGGAGTGGTCAAAGAGAGGGTATTTGTGGTACCCCGGGATTACCCGGTGAGAACCGAGGTGACCACTAAGGAGACAGGCAGAGTGAACGAGTAGGTTTCCAGAGACCGGAGACTTTACTATCCAGGGGGTCTTCACCAGTACCCCTGATGGTGGGGATGGGCTTGGCAGCGGCCTGATAGCCTGGACGGACCCCGGTGAACCAGACTCGTGGAAAGGAGAGAAACACCAGGAGTGTACACCAGACAGGAGGGACGGGAGTAGTTTATAGATAGTGGGAGTAGTAGTCCAGAAGCGACCGGACTGTAACGGACAACACAGAACACTTAACGCAGCACGTGGGACAGAAGAGTGTTCACGAGACGGTACATGGCGTACAAGGGCTATCACACACTCGAGCACACAGCAGTGCCTCCAAAGAGGTAACATAAACATTCACTCAAGGTAAGGATAGGAACTGCAGGGAAGGTAAGTACAAGGTAGGGGTGAGAACCTGGGCTGGAAACACAAGGGAGCTAGGGCAGGATTCAAGCTAGGTAAGTAGGTCAGGCAACGGTCAGATCGCTAGGCTGGAAGCACTAGGCACACAGTAAGAAGCAGGTCACAGAACTGAGGAACAGACTCTATAACCAGCACCTGGGAGAAGTGAGAGGGAGACTAAATAGAGACAGCTGCACAGTGATTGGCCAGCAAACCCATTCCCAACCCAGGAAGTGACACAAGCAGCAGAAGGCATAAGAACCCTGCAGGCAGAGCATGTGGCTAACAGAGAAGCTGCACATGAGGTACTATGGATGCTGCTGCTAAGGAGCCTGCCGGCAGGGGAATCCACTGGAGCAAGGTAAGATAGTAATGGGGATAGGAGCAGTGCGTGCAGCTTGCCGTTAGAAGGCAGCTGTAACAGTTATGTACCAAATTGTATTACAGAAAATTTTAAGCAGAGCAGTTCACTACATGTGATACTAGGAATTGCATTTATATATTACAATGTATTCTGTGTTTTTGGATACGTTAATTTTTTCCACTTTTTTCCATCATATATAGTGGATATCATCATTGAGGGATCATGGTCAATAATGTCTCCTATCACTCTGTCAGCTACAGTCATAACACCCTGATTATGCCCAACACCGTACGATTTTGGAAGCGATAAAGGGTTCTGCCTGGTCAGTACTTGATTGAGAAACCACCATGGAATACAATGTACTGTAAGTAGAGTCAAACTAATACTGGAATTTCTTAGGCCCCAGATGGAATCTCACAGAGATCATTTTGTTTTACTTTTATTTTTTTATATTATTCAGTCATTTATTTCTTTTGTTATTTTTATTTCTATTTTCTTATTATTATTGTTCTTTCTTTTTTGTTATTATATTTATTTAATTTTCCTTTTGTGTTCATTTTCTTTATTTTTTTTTTCTCTATCTATCTATCTATCTATCTATCTATCTATCTATCTATCTATCTATCTATGGGGGCAGACATGGAGGCTGGCATTTGGGGGCAGACATGGAGGCTGGCATTTGGGGGCAGACATGGAGGCTGGCATTTGGGGGCAGACATGGAGGCTGGCATTTGGGGGCAGACATGGAGGCTGGCATTTGGGGGCAGACATGGAGGCTGGCATTTGGGGGCAGACATGGAGGCTGGCATTTGGGGGCAGACATGGAGGCTGGCATTTGGGGGCAGACATGGAGGCTGGCATTTGGGGGCAGACATGGAGGCTGGCATTTGGGGGCAGACATGGAGGCTGGCATTTGGGGGCAGACATGGAGGCTGGCATTTGGGGGCAGACATGGAGGCTGGCATTTGGGGGCAGACATGGAGGCTGGCATTTGGGGGCAGACATGGAGGCTGGCATTTGGGGGCAGACATGGAGGCTGGCATTTGGGGGCAGACATGGAGGCTGGCATTTGGGGGCAGACATGGAGGCTGGCATTTGGGGGCAGACATGGAGGCTGGCATTTGGGGGCAGACATGGAGGCTGGCATTTGGGGGCAGACATGGAGGCTGGCATTTGGGGGCAGACATGGAGGCTGGCATTTGGGGGCAGACATGGAGGCTGGCATTTGGGGGCAGACATGGAGGCTGGCATTTGGGGGCAGACATGGAGGCTGGCATTTGGGGGCAGACATGGAGGCTGGCATTTGGGGGCAGACATGGAGGCTGGCATTTGGGGGCAGACATGGAGGCTGGCATTTGGGGGCAGACATGGAGGCTGGCATTTGGGGGCAGACATGGAGGCTGGCATTTGGGGGCAGACATGGAGGCTGGCATTTGGGGGCAGACATGGAGGCTGGCATTTGGGGGCAGACATGGAGGCTGGCATTTGGGGGCAGACATGGAGGCTGGCATTTGGGGGCAGACATGGAGGCTGGCATTTGGGGGCAGACATGGAGGCTGGCATTTGGGGGCAGACATGGAGGCTGGCATTTGGGGGCAGACATGGAGGCTGGCATTTGGGGGCAGACATGGAGGCTGGCATTTGGGGGCAGACATGGAGGCTGGCATTTGGGGGCAGACATGGAGGCTGGCATTTGGGGGCAGACATGGAGGCTGGCATTTGGGGGCAGACATGGAGGCTGGCATTTGGGGGCAGACATGGAGGCTGGCATTTGGGGGCAGACATGGAGGCTGGCATTTGGGGGCAGACATGGAGGCTGGCATTTGGGGGCAGACATGGAGGCTGGCATTTGGGGGCAGACATGGAGGCTGGCATTTGGGGGCAGACATGGAGGCTGGCATTTGGGGGCAGACATGGAGGCTGGCATTTGGGGGCAGACATGGAGGCTGGCATTTGGGGGCAGACATGGAGGCTGGCATTTGGGGGCAGACATGGAGGCTGGCATTTGGGGGCAGACATGGAGGCTGGCATTTGGGGGCAGACATGGAGGCTGGCATTTGGGGGCAGACATGGAGGCTGGCATTTGGGGGCAGACATGGAGGCTGGCATTTGGGGGCAGACATGGAGGCTGGCATTTGGGGGCAGACATGGAGGCTGGCATTTGGGGGCAGACATGGAGGCTGGCATTTGGGGGCAGACATGGAGGCTGGCATTTGGGGGCAGACATGGAGGCTGGCATTTGGGGGCAGACATGGAGGCTGGCATTTGGGGGCAGACATGGAGGCTGGCATTTGGGGGCAGACATGGAGGCTGGCATTTGGGGGCAGACATGGAGGCTGGCATTTGGGGGCAGACATGGAGGCTGGCATTTGGGGGCAGACATGGAGGCTGGCATTTGGGGGCAGACATGGAGGCTGGCATTTGGGGGCAGACATGGAGGCTGGCATTTGGGGGCAGACATGGAGGCTGGCATTTGGGGGCAGACATGGAGGCTGGCATTTGGGGGCAGACATGGAGGCTGGCATTTGGGGGCAGACATGGAGGCTGGCATTTGGGGGCAGACATGGAGGCTGGCATTTGGGGGCAGACATGGAGGCTGGCATTTGGGGGCAGACATGGAGGCTGGCATTTGGGGGCAGACATGGAGGCTGGCATTTGGGGGCAGACATGGAGGCTGGCATTTGGGGGCAGACATGGAGGCTGGCATTTGGGGGCAGACATGGAGGCTGGCATTTGGGGGCAGACATGGAGGCTGGCATTTGGGGGCAGACATGGAGGCTGGCATTTGGGGGCAGACATGGAGGCTGGCATTTGGGGGCAGACATGGAGGCTGGCATTTGGGGGCAGACATGGAGGCTGGCATTTGGGGGCAGACATGGAGGCTGGCATTTGGGGGCAGACATGGAGGCTGGCATTTGGGGGCAGACATGGAGGCTGGCATTTGGGGGCAGACATGGAGGCTGGCATTTGGGGGCAGACATGGAGGCTGGCATTTGGGGGCAGACATGGAGGCTGGCATTTGGGGGCAGACATGGAGGCTGGCATTTGGGGGCAGACATGGAGGCTGGCATTTGGGGGCAGACATGGAGGCTGGCATTTGGGGGCAGACATGGAGGCTGGCATTTGGGGGCAGACATGGAGGCTGGCATTTGGGGGCAGACATGGAGGCTGGCATTTGGGGGCAGACATGGAGGCTGGCATTTGGGGGCAGACATGGAGGCTGGCATTTGGGGGCAGACATGGAGGCTGGCATTTGGGGGCAGACATGGAGGCTGGCATTTGGGGGCAGACATGGAGGCTGGCATTTGGGGGCAGACATGGAGGCTGGCATTTGGGGGCAGACATGGAGGCTGGCATTTGGGGGCAGACATGGAGGCTGGCATTTGGGGGCAGACATGGAGGCTGGCATTTGGGGGCAGACATGGAGGCTGGCATTTGGGGGCAGACATGGAGGCTGGCATTTGGGGGCAGACATGGAGGCTGGCATTTGGGGGCAGACATGGAGGCTGGCATTTGGGGGCAGACATGGAGGCTGGCATTTGGGGGCAGACATGGAGGCTGGCATTTGGGGGCAGACATGGAGGCTGGCATTTGGGGGCAGACATGGAGGCTGGCATTTGGGGGCAGACATGGAGGCTGGCATTTGGGGGCAGACATGGAGGCTGGCATTTGGGGGCAGACATGGAGGCTGGCATTTGGGGGCAGACATGGAGGCTGGCATTTGGGGGCAGACATGGAGGCTGGCATTTGGGGGCAGACATGGAGGCTGGCATTTGGGGGCAGACATGGAGGCTGGCATTTGGGGGCAGACATGGAGGCTGGCATTTGGGGGCAGACATGGAGGCTGGCATTTGGGGGCAGACATGGAGGCTGGCATTTGGGGGCAGACATGGAGGCTGGCATTTGGGGGCAGACATGGAGGCTGGCATTTGGGGGCAGACATGGAGGCTGGCATTTGGGGGCAGACATGGAGGCTGGCATTTGGGGGCAGACATGGAGGCTGGCATTTGGGGGCAGACATGGAGGCTGGCATTTGGGGGCAGACATGGAGGCTGGCATTTGGGGGCAGACATGGAGGCTGGCATTTGGGGGCAGACATGGAGGCTGGCATTTGGGGGCAGACATGGAGGCTGGCATTTGGGGGCAGACATGGAGGCTGGCATTTGGGGGCAGACATGGAGGCTGGCATTTGGGGGCAGACATGGAGGCTGGCATTTGGGGGCAGACATGGAGGCTGGCATTTGGGGGCAGACATGGAGGCTGGCATTTGGGGGCAGACATGGAGGCTGGCATTTGGGGGCAGACATGGAGGCTGGCATTTGGGGGCAGACATGGAGGCTGGCATTTGGGGGCAGACATGGAGGCTGGCATTTGGGGGCAGACATGGAGGCTGGCATTTGGGGGCAGACATGGAGGCTGGCATTTGGGGGCAGACATGGAGGCTGGCATTTGGGGGCAGACATGGAGGCTGGCATTTGGGGGCAGACATGGAGGCTGGCATTTGGGGGCAGACATGGAGGCTGGCATTTGGGGGCAGACATGGAGGCTGGCATTTGGGGGCAGACATGGAGGCTGGCATTTGGGGGCAGACATGGAGGCTGGCATTTGGGGGCAGACATGGAGGCTGGCATTTGGGGGCAGACATGGAGGCTGGCATTTGGGGGCAGACATGGAGGCTGGCATTTGGGGGCAGACATGGAGGCTGGCATTTGGGGGCAGACATGGAGGCTGGCATTTGGGGGCAGACATGGAGGCTGGCATTTGGGGGCAGACATGGAGGCTGGCATTATGGGCAGACATTAAGGAGCAGATATGTTGGCAGGCATTAAGGGGCAACTGAGGTAAGTCCAATGTTTCAGCAGGGAAGGGGCAGAGACTGGCAGGACCCACATAGAGGGGGCAGACTGACTGGCAGGACACACAGAGGGGCACACTGGATACTGGGTGCTGGATACACATGATGATACAATTAATGACATTTTATTGGTATCTATTTTTATTTTGAAATTTACCAGTAGCTGCTGCATTTCCCACCCTAGGCTTATACTCGAGTCAATAAGTTTTCCCAGGTTTTTGTGTCAAAATTAGGTGCCTCGGCTTATATTCGGGTCGGCTTATACTCGAGTATATACGGTAGTTTTTTAAGTATTGGTAGATCTTCTGGTGTGTTGTGGGGGTTGCAGGTGTCACTACAGTGCTGTTTTTTTCAATTGCTTATTTTATTTTATACTGCTTTTTTATATATTAAGTCTTCATTTTGACAATGTCTCATTTATATTGACATTCATACAAAACCCTAAAATGGAGACCTCACTGGTCAATCCCCCATGTGCACCAGTGGAAAACAACACATCATAACATTTCAATATGATGCAGCCCGGAATAATTGCTTATTATCTGCCTTGACCACCCTAATGTTTCTCCAGTTCAGCGCTTAGATACACAAACACATACACCATAATATATATCATTCCTGCAACATGGCAACTAAAATATTTTGATAACTCATTAGCCATTAAAGTTTATCAACCCAGAACACAATCTCCATTGTAGATATAATCTGGTCCCCAATTTTGCCACAAACAATGTAGTACATTCCAGGGGCCAGATTTACTAAGCTGTGGGTTTGAAAAAGTGGAGAAATTGTCCCTAGCAACCAATCAGATTCTAGCTGACTTTCTCTAGTATGTAATAGGAAAGTGAGAGCTGGAATCTGATTGGTTGCTATGGGCAGCATCTCCACTTTTCCAAACCCGCAGCTTAGTAAATATGGCCCCAGGTCTAAATTACATAACAGTCCCTTGTTTTTTTTTGTTTCAAATTGTCATATATGTTGCTATAGGAATATTGCTCAGATATTGCTTATAATTTGACACTAAAGACAAATGTTTATTGTGTTTGGCCTGGTTGGAGATCTTTCACATGGCTTGATATGTTTCAGCTGATGTCCATTATTGCTAAATGTCATAATTTTCATATGGATCATCAATCGTCCAATAAAAAATGAGTTTCTAGTCAGTCTGTGCTCCAGAACAAAGGAAGAAGAGATCCATGTCAGCAACATGCTCACTAGAGCTCAATAAAGCACCTGTTCAGCTTAGCACATACAGCCAGCTGTGTAATGCATATTAATTACATGGCTCAGGTGGCCAGCCTGTCCCTTTGGCTGTGTGAGTCACCAGAAGCAAGTGGCAATTCTCTCACAATCTGAGATAACCTGGACAAGTGCATTTGCGTGAGCCAAAAATAATCATGCAGTCAAGTGCAGATTGTTATAGAGAGAGAAACCAATGACAAGAAATAGAGGCCTAGTAATATGTATGTGTACAAGCTTGAACTACATTAACCCTCATACCAATGTTCTGTTATTGCAATATGCACAGGGCAATGTAAAAATAAGCATTTGTTCAAGATACATTTATTTCAATAATTAAAACATTCTATCAAAGCCATCCATAGCAATCTCTTCCCCACTTCCAATTCACTTACAAATATTTTTCCAGGCAGCACGTATGCTAAGGTTTTTCTTTCTTTGCCTTGTGAAATCTGAAGCAGCTCTGTGAATGGCTGTTAAACCTTAATGTAGCCAAGAAAGACAAAGCTATAATACTTAAAGTAAAAATAATAAATAAGTACACCACTCACAGATAAAATGGGACAAAGAACCCACAGGGCTGCAGGCAACATAAATGGCAGGCAGGGCTACACTTAACACCAGACAGGCAGGGGTTACGGTATTAAGTTGTTTAGGTGTTAGATTGGCCTGACAGTTTAGTGGGTGTTAGTTTAGTGGGCTGAATAAAAGGTCAGGCCATGGGGTGGGTCTCACACTTCACCATTTTTCCCTCCCTCCTTCCCTCTCTTACAGTGATTTCTGGTGCTAATTAAGTTAAAGTTGTTTGTTGCAAACGGTCTCAAAGTACTCAACACAGGAGAGATGCGAGGAGACCATTCCCTTGCGGGGGCGTGGGTCTCCGCTAAGAACGGCCCTATTTCGATAGGGCTGTTTTCTCCTAGGCAGTTTTGAACTAGCTTGGATATTGATTGCTCAATGAGGCATAACAATCGATCCCCGGAGCACCGAACACAGTGCTCTGAAAGGTAAAGCTAAAAACTACCCCAACACTCCCCCTAATTCTAACCCTAATCCTCCCCTTCCATTACACTGACCCTCCTTTCCCCGCAGCCTGACCCTAACCCTCCCTTCTCCCTAGCCTTACCCTAATACTCCCTTATCTATATCCTAACCCTAAGACCTCCCTCCCCGCAACCTGACCCTAACCCTCCCCTTCTATGGCTCTAACCCAAACCCTCCCTTCGTAAGAGCCTATCCCTAACCCCCCCAACAGTAAAAGTCCACGGAGAGGTTACTCACCACTCCGGAGCTGTCAGCGGTGGATCCTGTGGGTCAGCGGTGGGTCCTGTGAAAATGAATGGGTGAGTATGCCGATCGGCACACTCACCCGTTTTTAAAAAAAAAATTCTAAAAAGGCTGCATATTCCAAATAGAGACAGCCGAAAAGTAACTTTAGTTTGTCTCTATTTCTGAAAGCAGCCCATCATTGCGGGTTCTGCAACTGCCCTAGCAGTTGGGTCCGTGGGTAAGCCACCTTCCAGGTGCTGGGGTGAGCTTTATGATTTGGTTGCTGTTGGATGAGACCGCTTTGTAGTGAGCGCCAATGTAGTAGCTTGTAGTTTTAAGGTTCAGATAAGAGTTAAGTTAGGCGTTGAATTGGGCCACTTTTCACTGCTGGATGTTTTAGCTTTAGACATTCAATAAACATAACCAATTTACAATTTGGCCCAATTTATTAGTTTATTTAATAAAATCATGTACCCTTTTTAAATGCAGCTATTGTGTCGGTGTCTTTATTTCTGTTTGGCTGTGTGGAGTCTGTGTGGGGGCTATGTCGTTTGCCATTTATAGCAGGTTTAAGGTTGATCCAGACACACATGTAAGTAGAGTATACAAGGCAGTTAAACATATAGGTTATCTCCCCCAGCAGGGATAGGACTTGTTTGTTATACTTCCTGTGAGTAAGGACTTGTTTGTTATACTTCCTGTGCGTAAGGACTTGCTTGATATACTTCCTGTGAGTAAGGACTTGCTTGATATACTTCCTGTGAGTAAGGACTTGTTTGTTATACTTCCTGTAAGTAAGGACTTGTTTGTTATACTTCCTGGGCCAGATCCTAAGCTTGCCGATGACGTAAAATCGCCCATTAGTATGTACTGTGCATGTGCGCGGCAGATGTTACGCCACATAACTCCTAACGTACGTACCATCAGCGTAAATACGAACGAAGGGGCAGGGACATCAATACGACACATGTAATTATGCTTTGGAGGCGGAGGGAGGCATTTAAATTTGACAGTATGGGCTGGGTTTGGCTGTCACGTACGTATATCCATTATGTACGTCAGTACTTACGCTAGCAAAAGTTAAGGTAGGATTTGGGCAGCGTAAAATTTGTTGCAATGTTCTTTGTATCACTGACAAAATTAAAAAGGTTTGATCTGAATGTGTTGTCTCAACATGGCGGAAGTCAATGGTTCCTGCATTTCTTATATGAGCCTAGTCCAGTCCTATGTTGACAAGGTCCATATGATGACTTACAGCTCACACCCATAAGAACCTACACTTGAATATTGCCTGTAAAATGTCTCTGTTACGTCACTAATTCTTATTGCATGAGTTTTAAAGAAATGTTTGTTTCTTCAGTGTATAAGTGATAAAAATCCTGTTGGTTCCAGCCAAAAAAACAAACACAAACTGACAAAAATTTTGTGCGAAGCTGATACTTAAATCAGCTGAAGGTACTGTGACACATGAACCATCCTAATGATTCACCTCTACCATAAAAGAAATATTTAGTTTAGTTTTCTCCGACCATGCCTGTAACTCTGCAAAAACAGTATACAGTAAACCAGAGTAGACTCTACAAATGAATTTGTGTGTGTGTCAGCTTCATTCTTCTATTTAAGCTCATGGCTTGGACGTGATTGTGTGCATGTCACAGCTTTCTGAATTAATAGCAGAGTGTACCAGCTGTACAAATCAACGCAAAGACAGAGGGGAAAGCAAGCAACATAATGTTCTGTTATTGGAATCCAGGAACCTAATGACTGAGTTACAGTTACATGACTTAAAGTTCTTCTACCAAATGAACGTAAACATTTAACTCACTAATCAAGTTTGGTCAGAAAGGTCAAATGAAAAATAAAAATGAAAAACAGCAAGTATTGATTTTGAAATATTATGGGCCTGATTCAGACTTAAGAAGGATCTTGAAATTAAATCAATCTACATTGCAACAAGTAACATAGATTACGGCCGTAGATTACGTTACAGAATTACTGCGCATGCGCAGTAGAACATATTAGAAAACTGCGGCTGCATTTGCAATGCGGCCAGAGCTCTGCATATGGCCCTAAGAGAGGAAAGTTACTCCTGGGCTAAACCATATTGATTGCAGGGGGGTCATCTGTTGCAAACAGTATTAGAGTTGAGATGTGGCGTTTCCCAGCCCAAGTCTAAATAACAGTGTAATAGTAAAGCTGGTCACTATCTGTGTGCAGTAAGCAATTCAATGATATATTTCTGCATGCAAAGAATACAATTAACTTGACTCCCCCTGAAATAAACATGGTTTAGCCCCGGAGTAACTTTCCTTTCTTATTTTCAAGCTCCTTCTTAAATCTGCATCATGCCCTATAACTGTAACACAAATGTAAATGTTTTTGTTAATATTTGTACTTAAGAAAATTACCGTGACCCCCTTAAATAATTTATTTATGTTATTGATTACTTAAATTTAAAATTAGCAAACAAAATAGAAGGAACAAAGGAAAATATTGTATAAGAGCCTGTTTTAAAAATGAAGATTGTGTAAGTATGTAAATAAATGCATTTATACAGAGTGGACTGAATTCACACCTAAGAAGCTGCAAATCCTTTGAAAAAGTCTGTGGTATATGGACAAAACTCATGGTTTAACCTAAACTGTACTCAGCACTACTATTACCAGCACGAATCCACACTTTGCTTGCCTTAAATATGCTAAAGATAAATCCACTGGAATCTTTCTAATTACCAAAGTGACACAGATAGAGGAGCGTCTCTGTTATCGTGAGCCGAGACTTGGACTCCAGGGGCCTCATTTATTAAGGGGCAATTTAAATCGCCCCTAGAAATCGCCACACATCGCTGGAGTTGAGGGGTGATTTCTTTCCCCAAAGCTGTAGATTTACTAAGGTGTGATTTTGTTTGCCGATTTTTTTAACTCCATTGATGTGTGGAGATTAAACTCCAGTGAGTTTATGTTAAACTCCCTAGAGTTTAACCTTGCTGGAGTTCCCGGCCCTTAGTTTAAAAAAAACAAAACAAAAAAAACTGTACTAAAAATGGCTGCCATCGCAAGCAGTTACCCCTTGGCATGCTGCTTGCATATAGTACTATAAAGCACAGCATGCCCATGTATTGCAGGGCATGCTGTGCCTTATAGTACCCTAAGCGACAGCATGCCAAGGGTTAAGTGCATGATGTCGCAACCATATTGTCCTCCGTAAAAGTGTAAATCAAAATAAATGGCATTGGTAACATAATGAAACTAATATTTGTCCTCCGTCCCTATGTATAATAATCAATGTGTCCTCCGTCTTTATGTATAATAATCAATGTGTCCTCTGTCCCTATTTAGAATAATCAATGTGTCCTCCATCCCTATTTAGAATAATAAATGTGTCCTCCGTCCCTAATGTAAATATTATATGTCCCCTCAGATGCTATTTAGAATCTCGGCGACGGCATGACGTCAGAGGATGCCGTGACCGAGATTATAAATGAGGCCTCTGGCATGACATACGTAATTCGCCAAGGGAACACTGAAGGAACAGGAGGACGTCGCCAGCCGAAGCCACAAGAAGAAGTCTCGCAGCAACAACAAAGAAGACTACAGAACTGTGAGTAGCATAAATATTTAAAGTTTGGTGTTTAAAATCTGTTTAATGTCATTTATATGTTGTGACTTTTATTTTATAAAAGTATCCATGCAAGTATTAAGGGGACATCTGCTAATCTACTTAGGGATCTGAGGGGACATCTACTATTCTAAATAGAATCTGAGGGGACATCTACTATTCTAAAGAGTATCTGAGTGGACATATAATATTTACATTAGGGACAGAGGACACATTGATTATTATACATAGGGACGGAGGACACATTGATTATTATACATAGGGACGGAGGACACATTGATTATTATACATAGGGATGGAGGACACATTGATTATTCTAAATAGGGACGGAGGACACATTGATTATTATACATCAGGATGGAGGACACATTGATTATTATACATAGGGATGGAGGACACATTGATTATTATACATCAGGGTGGAGGACACATTGATTATTATACATCAGGATGGAGGACACATTGATTATTATACATAGGGACGGAGGTGTTACACTCTATTTGCCTCTCCTCGCAGTGCTTCCGCTCTGGCCGACGCACATTCTTACCTTCTGCTCCGGACACCACTTCAGACCTCTGTTGCATGCCTCGGGCGGCATGTAAACAAACGCCACATGCGTTCTGGCAGCCTGTCGGGTGCGCACGCTCTCTCTCTCCTTGCTCGTCCCCCTAGTGGGGAAAGTACCTATCAGCACTCTCCTGTTCAGCTTGCGAGCCAATCATCCTTCAGCAGCCTCTATTTAAATCTTTCTCTCCTAGTGCCTGGCGCCGATTATAGCTTCTGTTTCAGTGCTGTAGTCTGCTATTCTCGTGTGCCTAGTGCTTTGCCTAGTGAATTGATCGTTGAGTGCCCTTTATCCTTGTCTTATTCCTGCCTTATTTATCTAGTGTATTCCATTCCCATTTCTCCCTCCTTCGTGTTTTTATCCTAACCCATTTGCCTGCCCTTTTCCGGGAGTGTATGTCTGTGTTACCCCTTCAGGGTTCCCGCTGGATGTCTGTACGTGTGCGTGCACTGTCCTGTGAACCATCTTCCATTCATCATACCTTGTTTAATGTTAACTGTCGTCCGTCGCAGATCAGTTCCTTTCCGACCTGCCCTGCTCCCACTTCTCTTAAATTCATCTCTCTCTCAGTTTGGGTACTCACCCCTGGTGTCTTACTTCTCATTTCCACAGGTCTGGTTCAACGGGGTACGACCAGGTTATTGGGCCGCAGCCAAATCCATTCCCAACATCAGGGGCTCTGGTGAAACCCCCCCACCCAATAATAAAGACTACGAGCCCCGGTAATCGACTTGGTCATGTTACCTTTTTCTCCCGTGGTCACCCCGGTACTCACCGAGGTAATCCCGAGGTACCACACCAATCCATTGATCTCTCCACGACCACTCCAGTTCTCATCCAGGTAAACCCGGAGTGTCCTAACATTATATTCGGCCATACGATAAACATAATAATGGAACCCTCCATGGCGGAAGCCATCAACGCCCTTATCACACAGGTCTCCAGCCTGGGACAGATGGTTCAGAGTCTGACTAATAAATTTAACGATCAGGAAGAAGCCATCTCAGCCATGCGAGCCTCCGTCAGTATCCCTCAAGCCCAAGCCCCTGCCCAGTTGCCACCACCAACCTCCACGGACATTAAAGTCAATCTTCCGGATAGATTTTCTGGAGACCGCAGACAGTTCTACATTTTCAAAGAGTATTGCCATCTGTATTTCCGGCTCCGGCATAACGCTTCAGGAACCGAGCGGCAGCGAGTTGATTTGATCATTACCCTTCTCCAGAGAGATCCTCAGGCCTGGGCGTTCAGTCTACGCCCTGAAAACCTGGCTCTCCAAACGGTGAACGCTTTCTTTGAAGCTTTGGGCCTACTTTATGAAGACCCGGATCGGGCAGCCACCACTGAGACAAATCTTTGGTCCCTACGCCAGGGACGAAGGATTGCAGAGGAATACTGCTCCGAATTCCGCCGCTGGGCTAATGACTGTGGATGGAATGACCCAGACTTGCGCAGTCAATTTTGCATCGGGCTGTCTGAGCAAGTAAAAGACACCATAGTCCAGTTTCCCGCCTCTAGATCCCTAGAAGATCTCATGCGCCTTGCCATAAAGGTGGATCGGCGACTTAAGGAACAGACGACGTTCCTTAAGAGAAGGAAGCAGCAACAAGTTTTTCCATGGTCCCAGCATTCCAGGAACTTCAAGCCATAGAAGAACCAATGCAGATTGGATCATATCGTCTCTCCAAGGAGGAAAAGGCCCGAAGACGTAATCTGGGACTGTGTCTGTATTGTGGAGGAAGGGCTCATAAAGCTGACTCGTGCCCTAAGAAACAACCGATGCAGTCGGGAAAAGATTAACCCAGCCGGTTTGCGAGGAGCTCTGGTTAGGTAGTCATCTAGTCTCCTCAAGAAATTCGCTTCTGGTCCCAGCTCGAGTGGTCCTTAGGAATCACGAGGAACAGCTATCCACCTTTATCGATAGCGTTGCTGCTGGGAATTTCATGGACATCAGCTTGGTCCAGGTCCTAAAGGTTCGAGTCCAAAGACTGGATGTTCCCGTTACCATGGTTGGGTTAGACAGTCAACCACTATCTGAGGGGCCCATCTTCCAGAAGACAGAACCTATCCAATTAACTATTGGCATTTGTAATTTGGAAAATATTGAGTTCCTGATCACTAACTGCTCATCTGTCCGGCTGGTCCTGGGTCACCCTTGGCTTCAACTCCACAATCCCAGTATTGATTGGTCTTTGGGGGAGATAGTTCGATGGGGTGAGCCCTGCGAGAAGTCATGCATCTCTTCCCCAGCCCGGGTAGGGAACATCTGTATTAATATGGTTCTTCTGCAGTATGCTGAATTTGCGGATGTCTTCTCCAAACAAGCAGTGGAAACATTACCTCCACACTGGCACTATGATTGTGCCATTGGGGCTAAATTGCCTAAAGGAAGACTTTTTTCTTTATCCCGTCCTGAAGCCACGGCCATGGAGACCTACAATAAAGAAAAACTGGAAAGGGGGTTCATTCAGCCCTCCAAGTCACCCGTCGGTGCTGAATTTTTCTTTGTAGGGAAGAAGGATAGCTCACTTAGACCATGCATCGATTATCGAGCATTGAATCGTATCACAGTAAAGAATTCCTATCCGTTGCCTCTTATTTCGGATCTTTTTAATCAAGTGAAAGGAGCAGTTATTTATTCCAAACTTGATCTCCGTGGAGCGTACAACTTGGTCAGGATCAGGGAGGGAGATGAATGGAAGACTGCTTTCAACACGCACTCGGGCCACTACAAATACCTGGTAATACCTTTCGGCTTAAGCAATGCTCCAGCCGTATTCCAGGGTTTCATCAATGATGTTCTCAGAGATTTCCTAAGGAAGTTCGTGGTGGTCTATCTCAATGACATCCTAATTTTCTCTCCCTCCCTTGAAGAACACTGTGAACATATGAGGCAAGTGGTGTCTCGCCTTCGAGAGTTCAAGCTGTATGCCAAATTGGAGAAATGTGATTTTGAAGTTTCCAAGGTAACCTTTTTGGGATACATCATCTCCCCTTCAGGGTTTGCCATGGACCCGGAAAAGGTGAAAGCCATTCTTGAGTGGAAACAACCCACAGATCTGAAGGCCATCCAGCATTTTATGGGCTTTTCTAATTATTACCGCGGATTTATCAAGGCATTCTCCATTCTGATGGTGCCTATCTGCTCTTACCAAGAAACAAGCTGACCCTTCCAAATGGTCAAAGAACTGTGAGTGCCTTTGAAGCCCTCAAACAAGCATTTGTTTAGGCACCCATCCTCAGGCACCCAAATCCTGAATTGCCATTCATCATTTTTTTTTACACAAGTGATGGCGGTTTACCAAAGCAAAGTGAGTGACAACTTCTATGAAATCAACACTCACCCCCATTCGAATTAATTCAGGAGAGTTGATAGCAAATGTCTGACGATTTACTAAATCTCCCCTTAGTAAATCCAGAGATTTGTATGTCACTCATGCAAAATATCGACAGAGCGATTTAAACGAAGAAGTCCAAAGGCGGTTGAAGAAAATTAAGATAAATAAAGCTCCTGGCCCTGATGGTATACATCCAAGGGTTCTAATGGAGCTACATTCAGAAATTGCTAGACCGTTGTTTTTAATTTTCAAAGACTCAATCTCAACAGGCTGTGTACCAAGGGATTGGCGCATAGCAGATGTAGTGCCATTGTTTAAAAAGGGAATAAGATCACAACCGGGTAATTATAGACCGGTGAGTCTGACATCAATAGTTGGAAAACTGCTGGAAGGTATTCTAAGGGATAATATACAGGATTTCTTGATGAGCAATAAGATTATTAGTGGGAATCAGCATGGATTTGTGAAAAATAGGTCATGCCAAACTAACCTAATTAGCTTCTATGAAAAAGTTAGTTCGTACTTAGACCAGGGTAGTGCAGTGGATGTGGTCTACTTAGATTTTGCAAAAGCCTTTGATACGGTGCCACACAATAGATTGGTCCACAAAATAAGGGAACTGGGTCTAGGTAGCAACATTTGTACTTGGATCAAAAACTGGTTGGAGAATAGGAGAGAGAGTTGTGATAAATGGAAATTATTCTAATTGGTCAAA
>WWET01002464.1:169443-184504 GCA_011038615.1 Limnodynastes dumerilii
ACATATATATATATATATATATATATATATATATATATATATGGGTTGCCGACTCTCCCTGAATAATCAGGAGACTCCCATAATTTGGGAACTTCTCCTGGTACTTGGGAGAGCTGAAAAATCTCCCGCAAGTCCCGACCCCCCTGGCTCTCATTATAGTAATCCCTCGAGTTACTAGGGATGGGTGGGGCTTGATGATGTCATCAAGCCCTGCCCACCCCCTGGAACACTACAGATTACAGTAGTGATTGACAGGAGGCTTAATGACGCAATTTGCGGAGGGAAGAAATAAAAAGTAGGCAGACCTGACACAATTGGGAGTCATTTTGTACTGAGTAGGATTACAACTATAGTCAGACTTTTGTGTTAATTTATTGTTGTTTGTGTGGGAGGTGTTAAGGGCTTTTTTAAACCTGTGGGTCTGTGTGGCAAAGGTTGAACTAGTTGGTCGATGGTTAATTAGGTGAGATTTCTGGGAATAGAGCTAAAAGTGAGATATCAGTAGGTGGCAGAAATGATGAGTCAGGTTTCCATTATTAAGGTTTAACTTATAAAACAATTAAATGACTTATTCTGAAATTCTGATGCCACCTCAAAAAATATTTTATGTTATACTGGTATTTAAAATTCTATCAAAATTCAGCAAGTTTAAAGTGTTTTGGACAAATATTTATTTATACAAAATTTCACAACACTTAAAAGAGCCCCAAACATAGTAATTTCATTTTGTTAACTGTTTGACATTGTGTTTGTCATATTAGTATTTAGCTTGTGTTTTACTATTTATGTGTTAGAGTTTATTGACATAATTGAACTACAGAATGAAGTGTAATGACAATGAACAGTTACTAGTAACTCATTTATTAATTTCCAGGAATGAGCATGTATCTTAAAAAAAAATTGCTCTGTACAAATCTTCTTCATTCAATTGTTTATATTTTATACATGTGATAACTTAATACAATGCGCATATTGATGAAGGGGTAGTGTGTTGCTGGCTGTAAACTTTGATTTTATTAACCAATTACTTTGTGCTTAAGCGCTTTTTTTGTAAATACTCCACTTTGTAGTTAGTTACATCAGCAGCCATAGATGAACCAGTAATCTGTTAAAATGTTGGTGACTGCTAACATTTTACAGAAGTATTATAATACTCATCCTTCTATGTAATTACCCAGTCGCATATACAGTGATAAAACAGAGAACACGATGACATACATTGTGCTACAGTCACAATGTGTTCCAGCAAGTCCAATCCTTAACACTATACTAATTTTCTATAAATTTGCCAGAACTGTGAAACAAGTGTAGAGCAGCCAATGTTTTATATTTATTATTTACGTTTATATTAAAATTTACTTTCACTCCCATCCAAAAACACTGTCATTCTTCTTGATGTTTTAAAATCAATATGAATAAATCATTAAGAGAAATGCACTACTTTAGCTAACTGAGTAACATTTTTTGTGAACGTTATTCTGCAAGACAATTCTAATATGTGCATAATTCATTTGTAGAACTGTAACAGAGCTGAGCATTGGTGCACTTGTCATGTCTCACTCATTTCAAATAAGCCCAAACTCTTGTCAACCAACCTCATTCTTTTCATAATTGGAATCATAGTGTTCAATAGAATGCTACCGGGAGAAGGCAGAATAACTACGTTAACGAAATCATGGGTCCTAAAGGCTTGACAGTTGTGATGTGTATTTATGTGCAATGCCGGGCTCGTAGGTACATCTTTGAATTTTTGTACTGACAAGTAGTATGTGTGTAATGAAAGAAAGAAAGAAAGAGAGAAGCAATGACAGATCGTTGTGTGTCTCTGCAGTGGGAAAAAAATGTGTTCTGCAGAATTTGAGTTAGGTGCCCTAATGGAGCTGTACATGTGTTATATGTTTCAGCATAAAAGAGATTGCCTCTGTTTTAATGATATGGAAGCATAGCAGGCTATTTATTGGCTGTCTCTCATAGAGTGACCAGTCTAGCATCACTCCCTCTATGCTCTGACATCTGTTTAAAGGAATTGCTTTGTTTTTGATTTGGCCCTGTAATGCTGTCTGGAATAATTGAGGTCAAGCAGACCGGCCAAGCTGTTTGAGGCTGGCCATGCACTGCAAGCCTCTGGGAAGGGTAGAAACAGCTTGTAAAGAGAGGTTTAATTGATTTTACAAAACATTTCCCAAACTGGCACACAACCAAAACCATTAGCAGCCACAGTAGCACCTGTTTATGGCACAGTCTGGGCATTTTTTAACCCTTTCATTGCTGTAAATCCCAAGTGTCATATTTATATTTTAGTTACTTCAGGAGGTCACAGCTTGTAGTAGATGAAGTGAAATTAAGGGGCAATTCATTGGGGAGATTTAAAAACAGAATGAACCTGGTCACACACTATGCGTTAATAATGTGTTTTCTTGTTTTGTGGCAAATGGGCCTCTTTATGAAAGGGACAAAATCACATTTTCTAACAAAATACCAGCCAGGCTTCTCCATTGTCATTACAGTACTTTTCACTACATCTTATGTCTTGTTTACCTTTGCTGATTACATGACTGTCTTTTAGTTCTCTGCACTTCCTGGTGTCCTGGTATTTAAACCCATCACTGACATCACTTTGCTGTTGGAGCAACAGGTATACTTGCCTAGTGATATTGGCCCGTAGTCAGAGTACCGGACGTATAACATATACGTCTGGTGTTTAGCGATTTTTACTACTGCGCATGCGTAATAATTTTTTTACGTAATCTACATATCTTTTTCTTACGTAGAAAAAGATACAAAGATTACGTAAAAAAATGACTACGCATGCACAGTAGTAAAAATCGCTAAACACCAGACGTATATGTTATACGTCTGGCACTCTGAATATTCGCCATTGTGTCCTTTCGTCCTTTCGTCCTGGCTCCCTGTTTTCAGGTCCTGTTTCCAGTCCTCGGACTAGCCCTTAGGTTACATGCATTGCAGGGGTACAGTGGTGTAGGGCGCCGGCATTTGGATGGGCTGCATCGCTCCTACTACAGCTTTCAGAGAACAGACATGGACACAGACACGGATGCAGGCACTCAGGCAGGCTCCTTAATGTGTTTGGCCCTGTGAGTGTGTGTGTGTGTATGTGTGCTTGTGTGGATCAGGGTGGTGACAGCAGGGGCCCCTCCTATGGTAATCCTTTCACTTCCTCATTCTCCAGACAGGTCAGTAACACAGTATTCTACAGCAACATTTTCCTCCACCAGGGCCTCTTATCTGTATAACGCCCTGTGACCTTCTGAGCTGCTGCACCATGTCCAAGCCACCGCCTAAGCCAGTTATACCAGGGCTGGTAGGTAGGCCTTGCACACTGCATGCACACTTATGCCTCCAAACGCAGCCAGGGTGCTTAGAGTGTTAGCAGATCTGGGGCCTGCAGTGGGTTGAAGGTCTAGGATTCATAAGAAAGTAGCTGATATAGTCATTGTGTTTGTAGATCTTGAAGTGAGTTTTCTGGAATTAGTCATTAGCAGTCTGTTTAATGACATGGTCAGGGTAATTAAAGAATTTCTGGGCAATGCTACAATCTTTACTTCCTGCATGATCTTTACAGCATTATATAGTTCTACATGCAGTGTCTCCACATACAATATATTATCTTTATGGATTTAAGGTACCACATTAGTAAATAAATGGGTCAGTGAACATCTTTTGCCAGACCAGTGCGTAAAAATCATTTAATAAAAATATGCTTATACACTAAGCAGTGCAGAGATAGTCTGAACCTGTCAGAACATTTTGTACAAAACTTAGTATGTCGTAATTGCCAATTACCACTAATATGTCAATACATATCTGTCACTATGTGATAAGGCCTCATTATATTGCTTGCTGAGTGTCAGCCAGCAGTCACGGTGCAAAACAGTTCAATCGGCTATATACTATAATATGTTTAAAGTATGTAGCCTTTTAATTATATAACGGATTATCAGGTCAGATATGCATATAGTAGCATATTGCTATTAATAGTGCTTTACTCTATGAAAGCATCGCAGTCATGTAGACGAACTGGTAATCTATCACATTGCAAAAAAAAGTCATGAATTATAAGTGCATGCCATAACACCAGCTTTATATTTTGTCAGTATCAAAATTAGCTATTTTTTAACATAGTCTATTTTATAATGGTACTATTATAATATTTCCAATGTTTCCATGATGTCTAAACCAACCTCTGAATGTCTTTATTTCTAGGGTTTTTTTAAAAATATCATTTCAAAAACCAACATTGCCTTTGAACAAATGTTGCCATTTTGCCCCTATTGTTTTAAATTCTACATATTGGAAGTTATTTTTGAATACCATGAAGATTTTCTTATGCTTGAAACAAGAAATTTAAAGTATTCTTTGATTTGTCTTGAACTCTTGATAATTTGCATATAAATTATAGAAGGTACATTTGCATAAATTCCTGGCACACATACAATAAAGGAAACATTAAAGATCCAATTATTTTATGACGGCCATAGATTGCTATAGAGCATAGCCTGGCATTTAGATCTGAAGTCCCAGGTCAGATTCTTGAGCAGTAATGTATTATACTGTTTTAATGTACACATATTATAAACTTTCCAAGTGACTTGTGCTGGAGACATCGAAGATGAA
This sequence comes from Limnodynastes dumerilii, assembly GCA_011038615.1. Taxonomy (NCBI): domain Eukaryota; kingdom Metazoa; phylum Chordata; class Amphibia; order Anura; family Limnodynastidae; genus Limnodynastes; species Limnodynastes dumerilii. Next base: position 174,079 of record WWET01002464.1, read on the forward strand.
ATATTCTATAAAATGTTAGCATTTTATTTTTACAGAGATCAAGGGCAAGAAACTATGTAGACGTATATTGTAGAGGTTCATTAGACCAAACTGAACCTCTAAACCTTCACCGTTAAATACCATCAAAATATACAACATAGTTAGCAAATATTGGGACTGATCTAGTCTGAGAGTAACAGGTGCAAATGTGCTCCAAAGAAAAACCATGGGAGGCAAATTTAAACCTTGCAAACAAAAGTAGAGTTGAAAAGTTGAGTGGTCGTGCTCCTAGCTCAGCTCCAAGTTACAGATTATATATAAAGCTGTTAAAAAACTCTATGTCCTACTTTTATACACTGTGTGTAACCTCATATCTTAAATATATAAATGTGTTTATAAATATATTTATAAATATCATATATAGATATTGTCCATATCAAAACTGTAAAGTGCTACAATATATATAAATCTGTCAGTATGTATTACTGCAAGATGGGGGTTACATATTGCCATCTCCTAGGGCAATTGTAGGGACTTTCTCCTGTATGGCAGTGACATAGTAGAACAGCGGTCTGGATTTCACTGTAAAGAACTGTATGTGCTTTATTCACAGGGTTCAAAGTAAACAAACAAAAACAATATCCTGGTCATGTCTGGCCACTCTTTAATACACTGGAGAGTTCCTGTCTATGGTGGTAAGAGCAACTGTCCTATTTACAAAAAAAACATGATAGCAGATAGTGGGGAAACCCTGGCAGTGGCCCCACAGTCTATTTGCACACCTCTCACAGGTGTTATTCCAATCAACTTGCTTACAGGCTGAATGACCTAATGACCTGGAATGGAGAGTTTTAAAACACAAATGACAGAAACATGTCTCCTTTTAACCACTTTCCTTGTGCTTAAATGGAGAGAATTCCGGATAGGGATGAAGGACTATAAATGTCTGGCTGCCAGGCTCCTCATATCAGGCAGTGAGTTGTTGGGCTGTAGTTTAGGTAGCCAATTAGATTAAAGGGGGTGGAGTTGCTCTGAGTAGTATAAAAGTTCGGGGGGTGAGTCTGCCTGCTAGCTTCCAGATTTTTCTTCCCTCCCACCCCTCTTTTAGAGTTTGCTAACATGCTGTATTTTGTTCCAGTTGGGACATGGTTGTGGCGGTTTGGCGGCGGGCAGCAATTCATAGGCGCTAGCTCTGGCTTGAGGTATGGTGCGGGATAGGCACACCCCTTTGAGTTGGAACTTGGAGACTGTGCTTGCCGGCTGGTTTCTGGTTTGCCACCTCGGTTTTACCTGGGTGGGCAGGATGAGAGGGGTGTGTGCTTGCGATGGCCATTTTACTCTGGTCCACCTGAGGGCAGGGGGATCCCTGCCCTCCGTCGGTACGTTCCTTGCTAGCTGACCTGCTGCTTGTTTGCCACCTTGGCCTTCTTCAAAATCATAGTCATATATCTAATCAATTAATAAACTATGTCCCCTTATTTTAAAAGCCATACAGTTCTGTGTGTCCTTTATTTCTTACGCGCCGTATGGGGAGCCTGGTCAGTCATTGGCAGTTTATACTCATGTCTATATAAAAGAAAGACTTGGGAACCTCCTCAATGAGTTTCGGTATCTACACATTGCATACTGTCCCTCCGTCAAGAATAACCGGTGTCCCTGCCTACACATTACATACTGTCCCTCCGTCAAGAATAACCAGTCTCCCTGCCTAAATATTACACACAGGCCCTCCGCTAAGAATAAACAGCCTCCCTGCCTAAACATTACACACTGGCCCTCTAAGAATAAACAGTGTCCCTGCCACAAAATCACAGCCCCAATTTAAAATTATATAACCATTTATCCCCAATGTAACAATCATGTACTCACTGTTCTGCAGCGTTGCATGAAGACTGGCTGGATGTTCATCTGGGCTTCTCCTCCAGCCTGGTACACGCTCCTCTGTGTCCTCCGGCGAATGACGGGCCTCATTACACGGCTTATATATATAGCCTCATGGCACCACGAAAGAGGGAGGGACAGGCAGGGAGACTGTTTATTCTTAATGGAGGGCCTGTGTGTAATGTTTAGGCAGGGAGACTGTTGATTCTTAATGGAGGGACTGTGTGTAATGTGTAGGCAGGGACACTGGTTATTCTTAACGGAGGGATAGTATGTAATGTGTAGGCAGGGACACTGTTTATTCTTGACGGAGGGACAGTATATAATGTGTAGGCAGGGACAGTGTGTAATAACTTGTTTTACATAATCTTCCTCTTTAACTGTCTAATTATATGATGGATTTGACGAGAGTTACCTCTACAAGCAATTGAAACAAAACACTGATTTTTACACACCAGCCAGAATTATTGTATTATTTGATTGGACTCCTTTTTGGACTCTTTTTAATTTAATTTTATTTTACATGTATTTATATAGAATATTTAGCGCTTTGTAGTAGACATATTTTCTTATATTATCTATTGTTTACAGGGGAGTAGCCCCCCCTTAGGCTCTACCGTCAGCGGCTTTTTTAGCGCAGTTGGCGCCACTATTCCCCTTTTTTATTATGGCTAGTTAATAGTTAATTTCAGAGCACTGGGGTGCCTTTTTTAGTATCTGTGAGATTTCCCCATACCTTTCTAGCACCTACTCTAGATCAGCTTATACCCTTTTCACACTGAGCCAAACACCTAGGATATTGCCGGGACAAGCCCTGGCGGCCCGGGTTGTGGCTCAGTGTGAACATATGTGTCTGTATCTACCTGGGTCTAATCACCCAGACTTTTTGCAGGTTTTTCAACCCAGGCCTCACAGAAAGAAGGTAATATTGTAACATTAAAGCTGGGTACGCTCTAGAGGGTTATCTGATGATTTGTGTACAGATCCCATGATAATCATCAGATAGCTCTGACATCTTTCAAGTGTGTATTGTCCCCCCATTACTGCAGAATAGTTAGAAACTGCATTGCATCGCTTAATTTGATTTGTGGGAGCTCTTAATTTTTCAGATCAGCAATGTCCTGATGTCTGGAGAAAACAAACGTCTTCACTGCAACGATTCCCATTTATATTTCTGCATATCGCCACTTTGTGGGCAAGCATATCATTGCAGCTAAGGTTTATTTGAGCAGTTTGTAAAATGGGGCCTGATTAACACTTAAGAATCTTCTTAAAATAAGAACTTAAAGTTACACCTGGGCTAAACCATGTTGATTTCAGGGGAGTCAAATTTCATTTGTTGCAACAGTATTATAGTTAAAAGGTGATGTTTCCCAGCTCAAGTCTAATGAGCAGTTTAAAAGTGAAGCTGATCAGGTATCTGTGTGCAATAAGTAAAAGCAAAGCATTCTCCCTGCATGCACAGAATAAAATGAACTTGACTCCCCCTGAAATCAACATGGTTTTGCCCAGGTGTAACTTTAAGTTCTTATTTTCAGCCTCTGAATCAGGCCCATGATCCTTAGGGAACTAGAGAGCAGTGTGTAGGGGGCATCGTTAAGCAGGTCAGGGATTTAAATAATTAAGAAATCAGATTGTGAGTTGAAACTGTCAGTGTTACCCAGCATTAGTATGTACTGATTAAACTTCTACTATGTCAACCACAGCTTTGTTGTAGTATGGCTCATTTTACTAAATTATAGAGATTTGTTGCATGTTAGCATTATATTATTTGGTATTCAATATGTATTTAGACAACTCCTTTAGCATTACATTCAGCTTGTGACAACCAATATATTAAATTATTATACACTCTATTGCTATACTAAATTGACCATAAAGGTTGGAGGTTTTACCATGCCAAAGTCAATTAAAGACTGAGGGCTATAAAGCTCTAATTAATTTAATTTAATTAGAACGTCCATGTATGTTCAAGACACAATGCAGTATTTGTTCCTAATTAATGTTCCATATCAATTAATTCCCTTTTTACTGAATTTACTTCCTTATTTTTCGATGTCTAATGTTCTTAGTATCTTATTACACATCTGTTTACATAGATTAGAGCAGTTTTCATGGATATAATAGACTACCTTTCCATAAATATATAGACTGTAAAGCAAGGCATGTATTAGCAATACCATCCAATATCATAAGCAAAGAAACTATTGGAGGATCATCAGAAATTAAATGATCATCCCAGCATCTGTTTTATAGATATATTAAGAAATGATGGTTATTTTTTCCCATTCACATAGACCACATACCTTCCGTATTGGTGTCAGTGGAATTGAGAAAGTGACCCTTTAAATTGCAGCACTATAATAGCCCCTTATCCCGCTTTTCTCTGCTAACAACATTACCTTGCATGGCACCAAACTAAAGAAGAAAGAAGGTATAGAAAGTAGGATCTTATGATAATGCACTAGTTTTTTCCTATCAAAACAAGGATGGCGATTCACAGAGGAAGAAGTGTGCGCAATTTTCCTTATTATTAACATTCACAATATTAAAACATAGCGTTTATTATTAAAATCTTAAAAAAAAAACACATGAAGTAAATAACACTGGCAGCAAAATGCTTGCAAATAATTCTGCTGTGACGAGAATACAATTTACTCTCAATAAGAAGTTATCACTTTGTGATAAGCAAGAGAAGTAGACTAGTTTAAATCACAATCTGTTATGATGTCTCATAGTGATTTCCGGTACAAATATACATATTGAAATTTGCAAATAGTATCCAATAGTTATTTGCAATTGCTGGAGAATCCTTGATACTGTGCACAAAATTAATTGGATTATGTTACTTGCACATACCTAAACGTTTTAGTGTAGTGAAAACGTTAGGCTGTCACCACAGTGAATAGTACATACCTTCCAACTTCTGTCCATTGGGGACCAAGATTGGGAAAGAGCCTGCCCATATCTGGGTTAGGAGTAGGGATGGGACATTGGGCCGGATCCAGACCTACGGGCGCCCGAGGTCATTACGGCCGGCATCGTAGCAGGGAATGGATCGAGGCCATTAAAAGGAAATACGGGTAGTACCAATGTTTTTAAGATTGGTCACAAAACATTATAACAAAAGTAAAGACACCTGTCTCCACCATGCACACCCTGAGGCTGCTCTTTCAGGGAACCGGGGGTTACTACCTGCGTATCCACCGGAAACAATTGTAAATTTGAAAAAATGGGATACACTCTATAATACAATTTGCCCTTTTAAGTGTGCTCTCAGTATACAATAATGTCCTTGGGCCTGATTCAGACCTACGCTCACAAGCGATCTTATGCTGGTCGTAAGTGTAAATTCGGCAGAAAAAACGCACTGCACATGTGCAGAGTGACAACTTCCAGTCGTACCAAAGACCTTTTCGTTGCGGCGATTCAGGCGTCCGTATTCTTTGCGTATTTTCCGACGATGGGGCGTGTTTATATTACGAAGTTAGTATGGACGCTGGAGTTAAGGAATGTAGGTGGGGGGAGCCATTTAAATTGTACTGTATGGGCGTGCTTAGCCCGGTACGACCAGCGCGTCGCTACGAAAATTCGGTTCAGCCGGCGTACGGAGGTAAAGGTAAGGGGAGAGTCGTGGGAGTGAAAGTTTTTACGCTGAAGCGGTAATACGCTCCGCTCTCATGCGTAGGTCTGGATCAGGCCCCTAGACACAAACAAGTCCTGTTTCAGTAGTAAATGTTCAAAGTCTTATTTTTCTATAAAGGTTTCTCTTTCTTTTTCACAGATGGCACGATTCTCTCTTCCTTTCATTCTACTGATAATCTCGGCTGCACTTCCTCCCCTGCCTCTGGAACCTTCTCGTTTTGAAGCTCCAATATAAAGTAATAAAGGACTGGACTCATAGATCTGGTGTGAGTTAGGTGCGGACAGACACGCACCTAACTCACCCGTCCTTTCCCCATCCCACCCCCCTTTTTAGGTACCTTATGGCACTTACAAGTGCCCTAGGGCTAACTTAACTATCCGTGCAATGTCCTCGCCTCTCCCCTGCCCTCCCCGGCTAATATAAATACCTCCCACTTTTATCGAAACCCTCCCCCTCCACACTTTCTGTGTTTCATGTCCCTCTCTCAAGCATATAAAACAAGAAAGAAAGATTGAGGATTCACCCTTGTGTAATACAGTACAACTAGTTGTATTTTAAAGGTGAGGCAGTAATGCGCTCACCTTATTCACCTCTTGGTGTAATGACATATATCAATCGTTGTTCACGTCAAAATTTCCTTTCAAGGTTTACAATGGTGACTTATCCTCGTGTGATACATAAATATATTGAACTCATCTTATTCAACTCTTGGTGGTTAGGCATGTAAACATACAGTTTGCACCAATTATTTAGATTTATTACTAAGAGTCTTCCATTAAACCACAACTTATTTTATACATTGTGCCATGTTAAAAAAACAACAATGATAATCAGTGGGGACAGTACCTAACTGCGCTCGGCTCAAGTGGTAGCCCCATGAATAATATATGTGGTGGTGTGGTGGAAGTCTTTCTATGGGCCCAAAAGACGCGGCACATCAAATCTACCTTCCTGATGTCTATGCGAAGCCGGTGCTGGTCCTCCACACTCTAGCAGTACACCAACACGTTTCCCCTGAATGGATTGCTCTTTTTCAAAGTAAGCTTCTGGGGCCATAAACCTGGCTCGCGGCAAAAACCCGGGTCTAATGACCCGCGATTCAGACCCAGGAAAAAGAAGGGTTTTTCCCAGGTCGCACACGGGTAGGATGGCTAAAACCCAGGAAATTCCTGGTGATGTGAAAGGGTCAGACCCAGGAATTTCCCAGGTTTTTGTGGACTTAAAAGGTGCTTTTTTTTTGACCCGGCATTTCTTGCCGGAAAAACCTGGGTTGAAAGACCTGGGTTTTTCAGAGATGGTGATGTGAAAGCGGTATATGTAGTGTGTATTATGTCAGTCTCTTAAGTGAATACAAGATACAGAGAGAACCAGTTGACAGCCCAAAGCAGTGAGTGTAGCTGGAGTGAGCAGTCACAATGTATCACCCCCTTCCCCCCATATTAAGAAATACTGGAAAAACATTGGGTTAGAATTCCAGTAATGGTGATAAAACATTGGATACTAACCATCGCATTGATAAACACCAACCTTCAGAACCATCTGACCAATGATTCCAATGAAACATCAATGATTCCAATCCCTAGTTAGGAGTTTGGAGTAGTGATACTATAAGAAATGTAGTTCTTGCCCTGTATGTCTGTACTGTATTTGTGTACTTTCTATGGTGCTGTGGATGCCTTGTGACGCCTTATAAATAAATGTAAATAAATGCTTTGCTTTATCTGTAGTTTATAAATTAGTTGATCTAGTAAACCTCTTAATTCAAATTCTATTTTCAGTTAAAACTTGCCTTCCCCGAGATGGTTTTGCTCAGGTTTGCACCCTTTTTGCCCTTAATCTCACTCTGGATCAGCCCTTTAGATGTTAAACCACTTGAGTGAATGAATTTTTCATCACCTCTGTTTTACATAGGAACTGACGAGCACTTATATGAATGCAATGCAGTGTGATAATAGGCAATCTGCATTTCATATATCTTGTCTTGCTGGCATCTGCTGCTTTAAACTTGTACCATATTTTACAGACATTTATTTTCAGGCTTTCAGCGAGAGTATGTATACAGAGAAAGGGATTCCTTTACATATATACTAATTACTAAAATTAACCTAAAACAACATTTGGGAAAGCTGCCAGCTGATTAAACAGTCATTTATACCGTATGGTGCCAAATAATCATGGTTTTAGAGGAAAAGCTTAATGATAATTATAGATAGCGCTGCCATTGAAACCCATTTTGTTGTATACAATCTATCATTTGACAGTCTATTCACTGAAAAAAACGAGGTAGGTACTGAAATGAAATCTGCTGGTTATACAGTTTTATGGAAAAACGTAACCTTTAGCTGACTACAATAACAAAAAACAAAAAAAGACATAAAGAAAAACAAAAAATAGAACTGTTTTTTTTCCAAAGTTCTGTGAGACTGGAGACTTCTTTTTGTTTGTTGCGAGTCCCCGCACGATGGCTTCATAACAATGTAGGGACAGCCGAAAGTTGCATTTCGGCTGCCTCTATTTCGAATGACAGCAAATTTAGCTTTAGTTTGTTTTTAAGAATGGGTGAGTATGCGATTGGCATTCTAAAGTCATTCTAAAAAAATGCATTCTAAAATAAAAATAATAAAGGCATTCTAAAGTCTATAGTCTATACTATTGCATACCCTATTCTATACAATAGAATAGGGTATACAATAGTATAGACTATAGAATAGAACAGGGTATACAATAGTACTCACTACTCACCTGCGATGATCCTCCGTGTTCTTGCAGGACTTCATTCATGCGATGCATGAATGAAGTCTTGCGCATGCGCAGGACCTCCATTTCGGCCGGACCTGCAGTCAGTCGCGTTGCAGGACAGGTAAGTCCTGTTTCCTATTTTTTAAGGGTTTTTTTTTACATTAATTTAATGGTTTTCTTTATTTAAATTTTTTATTTTATTTAAAAATGGGGTTTTTAAAGCAACAAAGCTGATTGGGTCTTTTTTGACCCAATCAGCTTCTTTCAGTGCGACCCGGGTTTAAAAAACCTGGGTCGCACCGTTCACACTGCCGGCGACACGGGTCAGACACGGGAATAACCCTTGTTAAAACCCGTGTCTGATTCCCGGGTCTCTCGACCCAGGTCGCGGCAGGTGTGACCGTTCACACTGAGCCTCGACCCGGGTTGTTTGGGCTTGCCCCTGCAATATCCCGGGTTTTTGGCTCAGTGTGAACGGGGTATAAGTAGACAGCAAACCATAAAGGAACAAAGTAAAACAATGGAGGGGTCAGCACTGCAAAATTACTTTGATGTGGTAGTGGTAATGGAGTAAACAAAGGATTACAGTATTAGCAATAAATAGCCGCTCAAAAACAGCAGAGGTGAGTAGTGTCAACACTACTCAAATACAAAATGAACAAAGGAAAAGAGCTGGAGCTAATTACAAAGCTAAAAAAAACAAATGGTAGATAAAATAAAGAGGTATTTATAGCTAAAAAGATGTCCAAGTCAAATCTAAACAATGGTCATGTTTAATACACACATATTATAAAAACACATAATAAATGCAAAATGTCATTCAGGTGAAGCAGGTGTGCAAACCTAGTACAATACAGGCTAATTGATCTAAGCATAGAGTTCATGCAGCATCAAATGTGGAAAGGCAAAGGCAGAGATGTGGATGATATAGCCCAATATAGGAGCAAAGCAGCCCATGCAACTATGCAAAAATTGCAAAAAAAAGTTTAAATTAGTTGGCTGAAACAAATTGTTCATGAAGCATCATAAGCCTTGATAAAGAAGCGTTAGTACGCACAGCGCATCGCCGTAGGTCTGGATCAGGCCCAGTGTTTTTAAGGTGCCCCTTACCCCATCCTATTATTTTGTGTGTGTGTGTATGTGTGTGTGTGTGTATATATATATATATATATATATATATATGTGTGTGTGTGTTTTATATCAATAAATCTTTATCTATCTGTTGACTGTATATCTCTCTATTTATCTTTCTCTATATAATCTTAGGCCCACTAGTAGCAATTTACTTAGCTATTGTAGTCTTTCGTCATCTACTGTACCTTTCTATGTGGTGCGAGCTGTGCATCAGTCTAAAAAGAGGCAAAACTGATGTGACCTTAGGCTGTTTTTGTGCTTAAGGCTCTCCCACCAGTTTCAGTGGGCAGGGGGAGAAGGGCAAAAGTGGCCCCATGGATGAACTGCTGTGACCATTTCTCCCATGTTTCCCCAGCCCACTGAAACTTCACCTTGTGATACTGGGCGCTGGGTTCAATAACCCAGGATTTGTTGAGATCTGGCTAAAAACATTTATTTTAATGTAATGGTATAATACAGGAGGACTATTTATAATAAACCTGTCAGCCATAGCATTTTCTATATTTCATGCCTATACATAGCATTTTCATATTTCATGTGTGCTATTACCGGTATTACCTAATCACGGAACTCTGGAAAAGGGGGTACATATTTTTCCTACTTTGCTGTGCATCTGTGGTGTACTTACCTGGATCTGACGGTGGTGAGCAGCGACAGTCCGTAGGCATTCCACTTCTCCATGGTGCCCCGGCGAGTCTGAAAGAATCCACCGGGGACCAATGGGGATGTGGGATGTCACCATGTGAAGTCACCGCTGGCCAGGATTGACCAGTAGGTGACGAACCAGAAACGGGACCCAGCGGCATTGGAGAGGAAGTCCCGCGGCTTCAGGGAGAAGAACCGTGGGCAGGAGATCCCAGCAGACCTGCCACGCAGGAGCTTGCAAAAGAGCTCTCCAGCCCCTTGGGTGTCAGCAGAAGAAAGAGGAGGCATCTTCCCACATCCCCCCCAATGGGCTTTACTCCTTATTAGCGACTGTGCCCCAAACCCCCCACTGGACCACCAGTTAGTCGTTAACCCCCCTCCCCCCAATCCCCATCACCCCCC